>CAJNOQ010000059.1:0-86971 GCA_905250885.1 Didymodactylos carnosus
TAAAACAAACTGTATACAATTTATTTAAAAATAAATTATGTCATAACTTTTAATTTGTCCCACAAAAATTATTTTTTGCAGAATTTTTAATTCATTTTTGTATTCAGAACCATTTTTAAGTATAAAATTTAAAAAAAAACCAGTAACGGTCAAAATGACCGCTTTGGGCATTCTAGGTCATGAAAATTTCGGGGCGTTCTAGTATTAAATAAAGTTGTAGCAACCTGAAATTTTTTTCTGTAGTAGTTTTAGACGACTATAACGAAAAATAGAGAATGAATAGTATGATGAATTTATTTAAGCTCAATATTTATTACATTTTGGTGATTTTTGTCGTCTATAACGTAAAATTCCCATTAGAATTAAAATTATTAGTACAAGAAATTAAGAAATAAAAGACGTAGTGTGCAAGTATCTATCTAAACAGATATCTATTATCACAAATCATGTTTCATTTCTATACCATTTTCACATATTGATTTTTCAAAGACAATTGCCGTAATAAAAATAATAATAAATTTCAACAAAATACTGAAAATAAAAAGAAAACAATCAAGTAAATGTAACTTAAAAAACGAGTGTCTCTCTTTGTTTTTTTTTTCATCTATTTTTCGAGAAATTATTTCATTTTTATACAACAGTGTTTTTCATTCACAGATTTTATTGAGTTTAAAATTATTTTTACATTTGAACAAGATATTTAGAACACGAAGTATGTACACACAATTTTGTGTACGTTCTTGTTTTTGTTTTCTTTTGTTGTTTGATGTTACTGTAACTATATTACTAAGAAAAACTGTGTATAAAAATATTTAATATAATATCGTGATAAAATTCTCATTTGTAAAGGCACACCTGAAGTGTGCCTTTACAAATGAGGAAAATAGCCAATAAATATATAAGAAAAATAAAAGATCGATTTTATTGAAACAATAAAGACACCTTTTTATTTTATTCTGAGTTGTCCATGTGTACACAATAATTATGAGAAAGCAATTTAAGAAAAATAGAAAATACTCCTCCTGTCTTGAATCGTAATAATAATACAAAAAAAGAATTTTTATACGAAAATAAGAAGCAGCGATGACTTTCGCTGATTATTATTCTTTAAAAGAAAATCCAAAATGAAGCAAACTATTTTATTTACAGACAGAGAGATACTAACTTTTTCTCCCAGAACAAATGAGAGTTCATGATTTTTTTCGTTCTCAGTTTTGATGCAAAATTAACTAAACTAGAAAATAGAATTTTAGAATGAAGATATAGTGATGTCTGTTCTTTTTGTATAAATACACGTTGAGGTAAATTTAATAGACTGAAAAGCGTTAGAGTAATGAAGTGGTTCTTAATAAACAAGAAACTTATTAATATACACAACATTTAAAAGAAAAATAATAGCATAACTCTTTTTGCTGATGGTATCAACAAAAACGAGCGAAGTCGTGAATTCTTTAGCTATTTTTCAGTAATAGTCTATGATTTATAACTATCACTTGGTTATTCACTTTATTCACCGCAATCACTTTCTTTTAAAGACATTAATCGAGTGAGTGAGATAATTAGAATGTGTTAAGTGATGTCGAGTTTGCATTTGTACTTCTATCTTCCAAATGATTAAAAGATTTCTGATGAAAGTTAGTCATTCTAAGGTAATTCTTGATCCTGATTACGAATCCGATGTTTGTTGAAATTCATAGGGATTTATTATTACCAGTTTCCAGAAATCTAGACTGTATGAATCGACTCCACAGTTTCTTTTTAATAGTCTCTGACACCGTCAGTTTGTGGAGGCACTTAAGTTACATATATGAAAAAACTTCTTGACCTATCGAATTAATTTTTATTGGACAGATCTTTGGGATAGGTCTTCAGAGACGAAATTTCTGGAGACAGGTAATAAAAATCCTCATAGGCTCGAATGAATGTCAGATTCGTGATCAGAATCAAAAATATCTTCTAAAAATGTATATTTGTATGTTTTGTATGAAAAATGTATAAAATGTATGTTTTGCTAAAATATGGTTTAATCACCTGGAAAGGTTTCCTCGTTGAATACATGTAACATCAAGAGAGTTTTATCCTTCATCGACATTTGTACTTTGGAAAAAAGACGGTCATGTTAGACAATAAAATATGACACATAAAGACATTCAAAAGTTGGAATGATTGAAAATATTCAAGTAAGTACGAAAAGGTATACAAATGTAAAAATAAGATAATATGATCATTACGAGACGCCCCGTCCGAATGAATGAAAAACCTTCATAAAATTTGAAAATACTTCTATTTTGAGCTGCAGATATTACATAATTGCCGACATTGGTGGTCAGTATCCTCACGCCTTTTTTAGCTAGGTAGAGCTTTCAGAGTACTTACAATGGATATAACTTAAACATGGAATCATGCAAAAAGTTCGAAGACGACAGTGAACACTTTTTCTCTAGAATGAATATGCTGTAGTTTGAGATTATTGCGTTTTATTCGTTAGAGGTAATAAAGGAATAGAAGTGAGCGTGATGATTTATCAATATCTCATAATATAAGATCAGATAGGGTTACTTTAGAATAAAATCCAAAATATTCTACTCTAAACGATTTTCTAGAAAATAATTGGATCTTTGACTTGATTCCTCATCTCGCTCATCTCTGATTGAACATATGCATTGAATACGAAGAGTTGTAAAATACAAACTACGATGGACATGTCCAAGCGTCTTGTGTAAAAGAAAAGAGTCTCGGAATTCTCGATAAGAGTGAACTGTGAGACGAGCTTTCTGTCTTAAACTATGTAGGTAGAATCCATAGTACAAACAGCGGAAGTATTTGTGTCGCTCCGAATATTGCTGATGATCTGCTTCTAGAGAGTGGTACTTCATACTTCAAAGCTATCTTTGTTCAGTGAATATGCTCAACCAAAGAGGAACGAGCTCCTGTGACATCTCGTCTTCAGAAGTCTAATTCTTTTTCAAAAAAAATCATCCATCCTGATTCATCCTTATTACCTCATCCGTGATAGTTTTTGTTAAATTGCATTCACTTGTCCATTTACTTTTGTCCTTTAACCTTAAAAGTTTTTTAAACAATTTAATTTAATAAAAAAAATTTCTGATGTATTTCGTAGAAAACACTCATTTACAGTAAGTGTTAAACAGGAAAAAATGAAAATCACGAACACTCACTGATGCCAATCATGATTTTGTTGTTTTTTAAAAGTTGTTCTGTTTGTTTTATTTTCAAGTGGGCAGATAGAAAGTAAAAAACGTTTTTTGATGAAATAAAATGAGTTAGAATAATAAAATTAATTTAATATATCAAAAAATGGTTATCGATCCCGTTATACAACAAAAATTTGAACAAAATTTAAGATGGAAAAAAAGGTGGCCGAGATGTTTCTTTGGATTGGCAGCTACGATAGAAATCATCCTAACAGTAGTAATTCTTGTCACAGAAGTTTTCAATGTTATCACAGATTTTTGGTATATGAATGTTTTCGGAGGAGTTTGGGGCTCAATTATTTTGTTTATTAACTGGATAATACTATTTACGACAGGTAATTTGTTTCGTTATACTTCTCTACGTCCATTAGCGTTTGATCTGAACAGTTTATGGAATCTATTTGTCGATTGAAAATACTCATGTAGTCACCTTTCAGAGAATTTCTGCGTTAAACATTAAAATAACGCAAAAAGGAGCGATTTGCATACAAAAAATTAAAGTTTCTTGCAAAAAAAGCTAATTAATGCAGAATTTTATATCAAACTTTTTGTGGAATGTACAGAATTTTGCAATAATTCCATCTTTATAGCCATTTTTTGCATTCCCCCAGTTATGTTTTTGCGTGATTCACGTGATTCGCGCAAAAAAATTTTGTTTTTGGCGATATGGGTACTTGTTCACTCTTCATAAAAAGACTTCAAATGTGCTGTCGATCAATCATTTCTTGTATTGTTTTTTAGTCTGTTGTTCAACAACTTTTTTTGCATCAACGTGTTCACTAGTCTGGAATTTTATAACACTTATTACCATGGCGGTCCTAGTTGCTTTCGATATCGTATTTATTTTAAATCCGCATACATGTGTTTTAACATCCACGTGTACAACACAGTCAGAGTTAATTTCAGTACAATCTGTTATGAATAGTATAACACCGTTTAAAAACTATACAATTTATGATTCTAAAAAGCTGTTCTTAGAAATTCAAGTGGGTTGTGCTGGTCTGGCACTGCTTATATCGCTCGTTTATATCATTATTTACTATATTTGCAAAACTAAATTCAAAAATCAAACTGCTACTGCTACTGCTACCACTAGTGCAGTAAAACAAGATAATTATGTCGATTATCCAGCACCGCAACCGATTAACAGGCCCATACCGGCTTATCCTGTGCCTCAATATCCTGTACCTCAATATCCTTTGCCTCAATACCCCCTTATTACAGGACAAAGTCCCTATGCACCCCCGTTCTAAGAACAATGATACATAAGATCTACGAAAATCATGTTACTCCATTTTTTTACTAGATTTTCTTCTGGATGTTGTCAATTCACTATAGAGATTTTGATATGTGTGTAACACGAAAAAAGGTCTTCATCTTGTAAATATATGCACTATACCCTAGATAAAATTCTGCGCACTTTTTGTCTATTCCCTACTAGGATCTTACAGGATCCTAACATTTAGGATCCACCGAATAACTTCCTAGCAGGATCCTAAAATGCTAGGATCTTGATCCTACTAGAATTTCGCTAAAGTTTGTTTAGGATCCTAACAGAATCTTAGAAAATCCTATGACTTTTGGGTATACCTGATTTCATTAAGATGTAGGGCTGTGCTACGATTCTAAGAAATTAAAGCGAAATCCTAGTAGGATACTGGCATGATATGTCCCAGATACTGGCAGGATATGCCCCGGATCCTCTCAGAAAACCCACAGGACTTTTACTAGGGTATAGTCTACACCATTTCAAAGATGGGAGCAGATCAATATACATCGTCTTTTTTTTAAGATATTAATCTTGTAAAATTGGAATAACATGGTACTATACAACAGCTGTTTACACTTTTTAACTTATAATTTTTTTACACAATAAAACGGAAATCATATTCTTCAGTTTTTTTACTACAGAAAGAAGGGTAAGGAAAATCTGAAATAAGTATCCAGTAGAATTTCAATTAATTCTTGCTCAGAAATCTGAACCGGATTCGATATTTAGTCTTACCGGCAGATAGTGCAATCAATGAATACAGCGGACAAAGGACAGGCTCCCATGTCGTCAAAATTGGCAAGGAATTAATCAGCCACTTAATTGTTAAAAGTTAGTCTATATTTCGAACGTGGATTATCATTAGGATAGTCGAAGTCGTACAGTAATCAATATAGTCGACGGATATTTCGATTAACAAAAGTGGTATTATTAGCACAGTGTGTAGAATGATACGTGGAATTTGAATTATATTGCTGCGCTATCAACAATATTCTTGGTTTTACGACTAAACTCGAATAAGTTGAGAAAAAGAAGCTGTAAATCTGATTATAGAATATCTTTCTGTGGTTATTCATGTTTTAAGTTGATCGTACAGAATTTTTAGCCCAAAATATCTTCCATCACTTGTGATCAGCTAAAATATCTTGTTTTCTTTTTAAAAGCAAGATTCGGCACTTTATTTTGTATGTTTTGCCAAACAGTCGCGAAAATGTGACATCCTTTGATTATCTGGCAAAGTTTGGTCTCCTTCTTTCCACACTACAATTCATTTATTTTGGATTTCTTCTTTACGGTTCAAACGTGGTATCTGTAAGAAAAGTTCGTATTTTTCTGCATGAGAAAACTTATTATTTATAACAGAAAGTTCTTGGATATTTATTTTTGAGAGACAATGAAGAAATTTTGTTTGATCACAATGGTTGATGATTAAAAAAAGAAAATATTTTGACACATACGTTCTCTCTGCGAATAAGCAAATATACATAACAAGAGAAAGTAAAGAAGAATGTACAAAGTAAATGTATAGCCGCACATTAGTCATTGCTTTTCTCCTTCTTTAAGACCAAAAAAACGATTTCTTTATGTACCATAACAGAAGAAAAAGAAATATGCTTGGCGCTGAGGACGTAAACACAGCTACAATTAATACAGAAGGGAACAATATTACGTCTTTTTTTGACTCTTTCTTCTCTCGAGCGTGAGTACATCTACTAATTAATACTGCACAACACATTTACGAGAGGCAGACCTGTTTACTGTCCTGGAGATTCTGGCTTCTAATTTTTAGCCGTAAACACAACAAATTGCACACATTGTCTTTGAAACACGGACGTGACATTCAGAAACATAGACGATAAAAGTTTTTAGTTTCATTGTATAATATTTAAACAGCAACGATTGTATTTCAGTAATCCCATGATTTCAACACACCTGCGTTTATCGAACAATACGCTGCCAGATCGCAAAAATCCTATGATAGAATCCTTTCCACTATCCATTCTAATACATTATATCTGTGAGAGTAACAGAAATAGATTCTCCGGCATGCATGTCAACATAAAGAAAAATTGCTACTATTCTCTATTGAAAATGGTACGATTTATATTCGACTACTTCTTGTTGTAATAGCCCATAATAAAAATCATGTAGAATTCTGATTGTAAAACCTCAATAGGAAACATTACACATTCTTATCGTAGAACTAGTACGTGGTTAGTGAAGTGTGTATGGGGAGCTCAAGTAATTGGGCGAAAAGAACTCTATGTCAGGCTAGCCTTCTGGACAGAGCTTCAGTTGATGACTAGTAACGAGATGGGTGACCATTTCAGAAGCTTGTCAACTGCAAGGAAGATATCGGGTTATTAAAACTACCACGGCAGCACCCTACAGCGGTAATGGTAGCCGCAAGGCGGGGTATTCTTACTTCTTCCTTATCGTAGAAAGCCTCGACTTTGTTCTATGATAAGATTTGGTAGCATTTCATCGCAGGATTCTATGTGATTTCTAGAATTCTCATACATAGATTTGTATACCTGAGTTGGCTTTTTGTTTTAAACGTTAAAAATACTCCTGTAAATTTCAGATAACTAGGCGTTTAGTTCAAAAACATCTTATTCAATAGAAAACACTATGTCTTTGAAAGATTACATTTGACGCTGTATTGCTCTCTTGTCACATTTTATTTTATTGAAAATAAAATTCTTCTCTAAGGGTAATATTTATGTTATTTCTTTGCATATGTGTTTAACCTTGCATCGCAAAAATGAAAACTAAAAAGCAACTCCACAGTGACTAGTGAATTGTTACACTACAGAATTATCTGCAGAAAATCGTTTTGTACTTTCTTCATCAATAATTCTTTTTGTTTTTAAATATTTCGATCTTAATTGTTTTCTTAAAGTTCAATAATAATTTGTGTGCATTTTCTCAGAATTCAGTGTAGAAGACTTTTAGAATCTTTCGCTGTACCTTTGTTTTGAAAATTTCGATAAATCCAAGAACGCTGAAGGTTGACGTGGGAGAATAATAATATTAGGTAATTTATTTTGTGACATAGCTTTGAAAGGATATACGTTGTGAAAATCATACGTGTTTACCTTCGTTTCATTTCTTGACTAAAATTATATTTATACAAAATAAAATTATGCATTTACTCCAAAATATGTTACACCAACACATTCCATCTGACACATTTTTTCTTCTCTTCTCTTTTTCTATTTACAGATTTCGTTATTCCTCTTTGTGTATGATTTTTTTAAGACGATCGAAATATAATTAAATTAAAAATATAGGTACTTATCATGTTTCATTAGAAGAATCAATTATCATAAACCTCTAAAGTCAACTTAATAATAAAATGAAATAGGTATAGTAGAATGTATCGTCAATTATCAACATATTATCAGTATCAATATAATGAAGATAGTTCATTCCATCTATAATGATGGTTTATTTCGTTTAATAATAATAACATCACTTGTATGTGGTCTTGAATTTTGTACATCAGCTGCATTCTCATACATTCCTCCATTGCTTTTAAAAGCTGGTGTATCAGACTCACTTACAACATGGTTGATGGGTTGTGGTCCACTTATGGGTTTTATACTTTGTCCAGTTGTTGGACATGCAAGTGATCGATGTCGATCACGTTTCGGTCGACGACGTCCATTTATTCTTGGATTTTGTATAACAATAATATTCTGTTTAATACTTATGCCACAAAGTGAATCAATAGGTATACTTAGAAGAAGAAAAACGAACTTTATTTACATACTATATATAAATGAACGTATCTCTTTTCTAGGACAATTATTAGATTCTCCAAAATTGGGTTTGATATTATTAATAATAACATGTGTACTATTTGATTTTGCATCACAAGCATGTTTTAATCCATGTGAAAGTTTAATATATGACACATGCAAATCAACTCCACAGGAAGCATCCTGTTTTTTTGTTTATTCTTTTATGACATCATTTGGTGAGTAGAGATATCTTTTAATATTTGATACTCAAAAATACTTTCACTGCGAGGAGAGACAAACAGAACCGAATTTCACAAAAGAGAGTATATTTAATATATTCGAATAAGAGAGACTAAAAAATTTTCTTTAACTTTTAAAGTGTTATCAAGTTTTGATTACAGGTGGGTGCTTAGGATATTTGATAACTGCTTATGATTGGTCTCAATCTTGGTTAGCTTATTATATACACGGACAAGAAAAGATAACATTTATTGTAATATTAACATTTTTTACACTTACACTTTGTTGTACACTGATGACAGCTAACGAAAAATCTTTTACTGATGCTACTATCGACGAACAGTTACTAATAGGTAATGAACAACAACATTTAACGTCAACGTCCTCATTAGATATGACGATATGGTGTAAAAATATTGATTTTCTGTTATTTAAAGTAATTATACGAATCGTAAATGTTTTCGTACAATTAATTATTTATCTTATTTTAACTATTGTCAGTTCGATAAGAACGATTATAACAATGCCATTTGTATTACGACGATTAGCGTTAGCTGATTGTCTATCATGGTACGTGGAATTTTTATTAACAACTAAACTATCTATCTGTAATAAAGACGCAGAATCGAAATGAAAGCAAAATGCCCCATATTAAGAAGTCAAGCTCATAAAAAGTTATATAGTGGCATTTTTCTACATTCATCAATAACATCCGAAAAAAAATATCATTTAAACTTCGAATTTTTTACAAAAAGTTTTATCTTATACAGATTTCTAATAAAAGACTTTTGTTCTTGTTTCTAGGTCAGCAATAATGACATTTAATTTATTTTTTACAGATTACGTTGGTCAAACAGTCTATGGTGGAGATCCAAGCTCACCAGAATTCTCAGATGAACGTCAATTATATGATGCTGGTGTTCGTGCAGGATCGTTTGGATTGTTATTTCATTGTATTGTCGGTGCCGTTTATGCCCCTATTTTAAAACCGTTAATTTATTATTTCGGTATTCGTTTAACATTCTCATTTGGAATGTTTGTGTTCGTTATATCAATGTTCGTTATGTATATGTCCAGAAATATAATTATTGTTAATGCAATGGCATCGTTATCCGGATTAGGAATGGCATCATTGACATCAATACCATATACTCTCGTGATGTTATATCATTCTAACAGAGAGGTATGTGTTATAATAATTAAAATAAGAGTGCACTGAATAAACGACACAAATTTTAATTAGACTTTTTATATAATTCAGGATATTTATTTGATTTCTAGGTATTTTTTGCAGATAGTATAACAATTCAAAATCGTGGAATTGGAACAGTATTGGGTATTATTGATAGCACCTATTTTGCATCTCAAATAATTTCATCTGTTTTAATGGGTTATATCATGCTCATTTTTAAATCAACATTATCCTATATTGTGACTAGTTTCTTCTTAGGAATCTTTTCGATCTATTTTATTAATCGAATCGTTATTAAACCACCAAGTGGAACAAAAAATTTAATATCACCAATTTACATTCGATCTTAAACAAACATTCCATGGATCTTGTCAAGTGAACCTGATAATAATTGTAATCTATTATACAATATCCGTGCCATTGATACTGAGATGAAATAAACGAAGCAGATGATAACAAAAAAACAAAATAAAAATCAACAAAATTGCGTCTGTAATTACTTAACTAGAAGAAATAGATTTGTACCACATCTATCTTCATCATTTATTTTGTGTTTGTGATTTAATTTTTTATTGTTCATTTTATGAAGAATTACTTTTTTTAATTTCAGTCTTTTTTACCTGAATAAAGAGAGAGAGGGAGAGATTTTAGTATACAAAACATATATACACATTTCACAAAAACTTGTTGTCAACATATTAAAACTTAAAAATAAATAAAATTACTATCTAACGAAGAGATTACAATTCTGCAAACATTTTTGTTAATTCATCAAATATTTGTTTTGAATCTGCATGATTTTTATATAATTCTAATGAACTTTTTATTGCACGAAAACTACTTTGTAAATCACCTTGCTAAAAAAAAGTCAAAAATTAAACATAATAGATGAATCAATTAATGTTTATTTTCTTTTACTTGATGCATAGATTTAGCATAATTATATTGTGGTTCAAACATATGTGGTGCAAGACTTTGAGCTGTTTGAAGATAAGCACGACCCTTTTTTAAAAATGAAACAAAATTAAAATTTTATGATCTTTTTTTTTTTTCTGTTGTTTTCTATCTCGATCGTAAAAAAAACTTACAATATCTGTATTGTTACGTTGAAGTTCTACTAATCCAAGATTATTGTACGCTTCTGCATGATCATTATTATAAACTAAAGCCAAACGAAAACATTGAATAGCCAAATTTACTTCTGTTGTATACTAAAAAATGTTACACATGATTAGAAAACATTGATGGAAAATAGATATATATTAACAAGATTCTACTTACCAATGCAATTTCTCCAATATTAAACCAGATATCTGACCGTTCAATGTCTTCATTTGCACATGAAAGTGCTTTCAAAAAACAAGCAATAACCATATCAAATTGTTGTGAATAAAAACAGCATAATCCAATATTAGTGAATATAGCTGAATTAACACAACCTATTTGTAATAATCTTCGATAAAATTTAAGAGAAATTTCTGGTTGATCAGTGTAAAAATAGTTCGCTGCAATACATGCAATTGCTTCAACATTTGTATTATCAAGTTTCAATACGTGTCTAAAAGAAAATGATATTAATTTAGTAACAATTTATGGTCTCAAAATAATTCTTCCATACCGATATTGATTCATGCAATTTATTGTATCATTCAATCCCTAAAAAAAAGAATTGTATAGTTTTTTTTTTCAACACTTTCTAATTATTACGTTCATAACTAACCTCATAAATACGGGCCATCGCTTGAACAAGAAAGGGCTCTTGTGGAAATTTTGTTAAACCATCGGTAAGTTTCGAAATGGCAAGTAAAGGTTGATCCAAACGAGTATATACTTTACTTATATACAAATAGATATCGACCATTGGTTGAATATCAAGTGCAGACAAATAATTTTTTTCAGCATCACGAAACATTCCTAAACTTAAAAAAATAAACAATGACAAAATGACAATAATTAATATTTTTTTTCTTAATTCAAATAATTACCGATGATAGCATTTTCCTAATTGTACAAGCCAATACCAATCTTTATTTTCTGTTGCTTCGTTTGCTAATCTGGCTAATTGTAAAGCCTGAACAAATATAATGATAAGAATATCTGCTGTATAAGACTGTTCATAATCGATAAATGCTTACACTTCCAATATCATTTACATGATAAAATAAATGTTCAAATAATGGTCTTGCAAGTGCTTGACTCTTGGCATATTTTTGAAAATTAAGTCGAGCTACTTGAATAAATGGTCCATCTGGCGAGGAAAGCATGGAAGCCTACAAAAAACACAATATTTACATTGAACTTGTCATAACATCCTGTTATCACTGTTTGTGAGGAAGTAGGGTGTGACTAGTAATCTCTATAATTTTCGTTTTTCTTAAAGACAACGCATTTGTCTTCTTAAAGCTGGTATTAATCGCTTGTAGCAAACACAATGACTGCGCTTAAATACGAATCGCGCGCGATATGTAAAATATTCTTCGAAAATATCCAGTGTACAAACTGATTGTCTTGACAACTATTTCTAAAAAATTATATTTGTTTAATTTTTTAACTTTTAAACATTGACTATTTTTTTTCAAAAGATAGTATAATTATTAGACTAGTTTACATAAAATGAGTTGTGTTTCTGGCTCAGCTAGTTTAGAAATCTCATCATCGTCACAAAATCCTTCATTACCATCCAATGGTTCTTCTCAGACATCGAGTAGTAGCAATAAAACGTCAATAAATCCAATAACTGGTTATTTAAAAGATCATTTTAATATAAATTTTATCGATTGTAAATGCTGTTGTGATGCCTCAAAACAAGTGTCAAGATGTGAAACTGGTACATTAGAAATTTTACGAGATATTCAAGAATATATTCATTTACCAGAATATCGTTTAAATTGTCGATGTATGTGTGGGGATGAGAGATTAAATTCTTCGATTAAATTTGGACTCAAATTAACGCCCTCGAATGACTTAAAATGAATTCAACTAAAATCTATATGTTTAAAATTCGTTTTCTTATTACAGACAGTATGCATGAACAAATACGAAATTTGATATCAAATTAAATGTTAACACTGAAGAATTATCTTATTTATATATTTATTTGCGTAAACAAAGACAAGACTCTCTCTCTCTCTCTCTATATATATATATACAATAAACTATGTGATAGTACACATATCCTGCAGTTGAATAAAAGTTTTAGATCATGATTATCCATTTAGGATATGTTCTGTATTTTTCGACTGACTACTTTTCTGGAAACAAAAACAAACTTACAGTTCCAAGACGCATAAAGCGTCCAGTCGAAGTTGTCACTGGTCTCGCTGCAGTTGACGTTCTCGCTGTTTTTAAGGCGTTTTCAACACTTTTTCCTTGAGTTGATTGCGTGTTTAATCGTATCATACCAGTAATCGGTCTCCCTGATTGAGTCATCGGACTAAAGTATCGATATTATAACACAGAAATATTGTAAACACAAAAGAACAAACATCACATACCGCATAGCCGGACTGGGTCCGGTTGGTCCTGCAGTTGCATTTGGATTTGCTGTTGGTTGTCTCATTGATGTTCCTGGAAGTGGTATATTGGCGAAGGCATTCTCATCTAATAAATCCGCTAAACCGTCATCAGCGGCTTCTACTTCGTCTACATAAAGCTGTTCAGTTAATGCTCGCATTTTCAACAACCAGGCCGTCTTTGAAAGAAAAGTAAAACACAAAAATTTTTGCATGTATCTCCTACAGCTTGTCATTCATCATATGAACCTCAAATATTAGCAAATAACATTCTCACAGACCACATCTGAACCCAGTGTCTTTAATGATTAGTGGGTCTCGCTTGAACAAAATGGGTTTTCACTTTGAAAATTCGATTTCCACTTTGTTTTTAGCAGGGAAAACATAGAAAATGCCGTGGTAAACTGTGGAAACCAACTTTCCTTAAAATTTCTATTAAAAACACTGTCTGAACCTGCTTATTTAATTGTATAAATTATAACAAGCTGAACGATAAGTGCTTGCAAAGGAGACGATGGTTTGCAGGAGGACTGAAGTCTTATTTGTCCTAGATCTTTCCTGGATAATAAGACAACTGATTTATTTTCGTGTGCAAAAACTCATACTTGATCATTTGGATTTTTTTCAAGTAAACGAGTTGTAGCTTCAATACATTGATCAAACTGGCGCCGTCGAAACAAACTCATAGCTTGAAATAGAGGATCCATATTTATTAACTGTATTGAACTTAGTTATTTGCATAAAAATAATAGATGTGAGCGATTTCAAAATGACATGAGAACCATGGCTGTGGGATCATTAATTTATTTGTTTAGCTACTACCTCCATCCGTAAAACTGCACAGTAGGACACTATCAACGATCTCTAGCATATTATTTTGATCGATATATTAAAGAAGTGCCTAAAATTTTCATATTCAACTTTTCCTAATGCTTAGCTGTGTTGTATAGTCTTTATAAAGGCTCACACAATGCTTCCATGATTCCGTCGATGTGTAAGTTTCCTTTGATTGGTTAGTTTCACTATGAGCGCTTGGCTGTGACGTACATTTAATTAATAGAAACGGTATTTTCTAAACTCAGTTCGTATTTCAGTATATCCTTTAATTCTCATTGGCCTTAATTCTTCGTGCTACATCTTTTATGTAATGAGAAGGAGAAAAACCAATGCACGTGTTATTATTCTAGCTAATATAGAAAGACATTGAACATAAGCATGATACAGTTGAGTGCTGTACAGTAAAGTTAAGTTTAGTGTTGTCAAATCGAACCCTCTTTCCATGACCTTGGGTCGTCTCCTTCGTGTATTGTTTAACATTGTCAATTTTAGTGAGAAAGAAGAACAAGCGTATTAAGTCTAATCTACTTCTCTTCTTGTTTTCAGGTCGATCATGTATTATTATTCTTACTCGAGCGCAATATCAGCATTGATCGTTCTTCTATCGATAGTCGATCGAATTTTATCAAATGAGCTGACATTTGAATTGCCTGATAATGCAAAAGAATGTTTTCATGAAAAATTAAAAATTGGTTCAAAATTCGTCTTAGAATATCAAGTACAATGAAAAAACAACAAAAAATTTTCTCTTTCGTTCCCCTATCTAAAAAATATGAAAAATTCATTCTTTTTTTAGGTTATCACTGGCGGGAACTACGACGTTGATCTTGTATTACGTTCACCATCAGGAAAAGTGTTGTACCAGGATCAAAAAAAACAATATGATAATGTTGAAAAAACGGCTGAAGAAGATGGTGCATACGAATTTTGTTTCAGTAATGAATTTTCAACATTTACTCATAAAGTTATTTATATTGATTGGAGAGTTGATGGTGATCCAGAACACGAAATAGCGGCAGCAAGTCCACATGTAGCTGAAGGCGCGTTAACAATGGTAAATTTTGAATTTTTCTGTCTAAACTATTATAAAAGATGCTTCTTAAACTTCCATGTCATGTTGCATGTGTTATTTTTTAAATTTTAGATTGAAACAAAAGTTCAAGGTATTCACGAAAGTCTTAAATCTGTCATTGATTATCAGACTCATCATCGATTGAGAGAAGCAACGGGACGAGTACGAGCCGAAGATCTTAAAGAACGTGTACAAATGTGGTCTATGGGCCAATTTATATTGATAGTAATTGTTGGCGTAGGACAAGTTCTTTTATTAAGATCATTTTTTACGGACAGAAGGACATCATCATCGTGGACAACAAATAGATAAACGAAATAAAGAAGGTAATTAGAGTGGGATATTCAATTAGGAAGATTTATTTATCTGCAGGAATTATTTATTTTACTTCATACAAAATGCAATGTATTCTTTTTTATTTCTTATCTCGAATTGCTTTTTAGTAAACAACAGGAGGAGAGGACCGAAGTGGAGCATTTTCTCAAGAAAAGTTTATGTTCGATTTTTTTTCTCCTATTTATTCCAGTAGTATAAAATGGACTAATTGCTCTATAAATTCTCATTTCATTTTGACTCTGTCGTTGTTCATAGCCAGATTGTTTTTGTTCTTCTGTGTTTTGCTTGTTGTTTCAAAAAAAAACAAAGAAAACGAAAGTTTACTAGAAAATCTCTCAAATGCCATATTATCTAAACAACATTCATTCATTGATTCTATTTTCTTCTAATTTTTATTTTCTTTTTATTTCTTACTGTTTAATTGTGGTTTCGTTATTAAAATAAAGTTAATTTTTTTCCATTGATAAACTTTTAATGATGAAAAAAGATCTAGATCACCTTAGACTAGACTGAGAAGGAAGATATTTTGCAGTTAGATGAAATTTTACAAGAATTTCCATTTATTTGCTGACAAAAACTGGGAATTTTTCTACGTATATATGACTTCAAGAACAAGTTCGAATGTAAAAATGCAATGTATACTATTTAATTGTTACCTGTTCTTATAGTTTTGAACTACACGATCACAGTGGACAAATCTATTTTTTTTTCTTTGTTGTCTATGCGTATTCAAAACAATTGGAGACAATCGAAAAAAATGATAAATAATAATAGTTGATATACTTCAGCGAACATATGTGGATATAGTTATCTTGAAGTAACAGATAAAATGTGTGAAAAATATGACATTCTAAGAGTTTAAAGGATAATTGAAATTTTCTAAGACTTTACTTACTCATTCTTTATTTACAGTAGTGCGGAAATAATTAACAAAGATACTGAATACATATATTTTCTATTGCTGAATACACTATTAACTTCCGCTCTATCTAAATAATCAGGAGTTTTATATTTAGTTCTTAAAGATTATTTTTTCTTATGCAATACTAATTATCTATTCAAAAAAAAACAATAACAAAAAATGACAATAAAGAGCCGAGTGGATTTGTGAGATGCATGTTGTTTCCATTAAACATATTCAGAGTATTGAATATCTGATTGAATAAAAACCGACAGACATGGAACATTTTTTTATTTTGTATTATCGACACAAAGCTACTATTATTCACTAATCTCACGAGAATAATTATATTTCAGCAAGTATTGTTATGTAATGTTAATTTAAATTTTCGAAGATATATATCAATCTATGTTCGCTCGATTTAATCGAAATGAACAAAATAATAAAAAAAAAAAAAAATTTTTTTTGTCATTTTATTTTCAAGGTAGGATGAAGGAATACGCGGTATATATTAAAGTATAGCGTTCTCTTTTATCGGAAGCTTCTATTTTTTGTGCCTTGTTCTGTATTTTGAATTTTTTATATTTCTTTTAATCTAAATGTGATATACAGCGGTCTATTATTCTTATTATGTATAAAAATGATTGAAAAAAATCAATGATTATTATTTAGATTACAAAAAAAAAAAAAGAGTTGGTATTGAAAATACACTATTCGTTTAATATTACTATTGCACTCTTGTTTTAGAATATTGAACAGCAAGATATATAAGTTACATATATATGTTTCTTTTAATGGAACAATCAAAATTCTATTATATTGAACAGATCGAATGATTATTCAATATTTATGAATTACAATGGATTATTGGATTGTGTATGTCCAGTTGAACGAAGGTAGTATTACAATTTTATTGTTTTGAATTTCTTCTTCCTCTCTCAATCTAAACTATAAAAATTATTTCTACTATTTTAAAACAAATGGAGAAAATTCAATGTATATGCTTAGATCGATGTTGCTATAGAGTTCAAGTGTTCCACTAATTCTATATCAGCTATAGTATAACTCGCATTTTATCCTTGAATAAAAGAATTCAATAATTAGGAAAATAAAACGGATTTTCACTAGATTTTTTTACGTTGCTTACATGTTTTTTAACATAAACGTTTGTACACTTAGATGTTTAAAGATGATAAACTTGATCCTTTTTAAATAAATTAAATAAATATTGACTAAATCTTTATATATGTACTACATATGTTTTGATGTAATCAAATATGACCAATACAACGGACAGAGTAGATATAACGAACAACCATATATGAATCTATTTTTTGAATTTATAAAGAAAAGAATATAAAAAAAAAACGTTTCGTTTATCAAAATGTTTCAAGAAAATGGCAGGTAAATGGTTGAAATAAATTTAAAAATTAAATTTATTTTTTATATTTTTATGATTATATAAATAACGTGCAAGAGCATATTTTTTTTCACTTGATTTTGATCGGTTTGACTTTAATTATCATGTTTTATTTTTGTTTTTTTTTACTTCAATTCTAGGAAAGAATGTAAATATATATCATTTGTATTCTAAAATCAAGTGTTTTTTTATTTGTTCTGTCTGTTCTTCTACAAGTCAAACAAGCACACTCATTATTATTTAACAAGGTCAAAAATTGTAATAATCAGTTGTGCTCGTTGCCAACATAGTTTGTGCCATATTTGTTATTAGTTGAGAAAGAGAAAAATAAAATTGATGATAATATTGACAGATTTATAATTCATAAATAGTGCTGATGTATCATTTTATATTTTTTAGTACTTTTAAAAACTGTAATGATGTAATACTGGTCTGGTTTCTGTTAAATCAGAAAAAATAGACTATTGTAAATATTTTTTGGAAGAAGTTTCAATATATTAAAATTTTTCTTTTTATTTCAAAACAACAAAAGAGTGGATGCAGTTTACCTTTTTAATTATGTATCGATAATGAGTTCGTTTTAATTGAATGGAAACATGCATATTATATCCAGGGTTGTCGTGACCGGTGAAGGAGAGGAGGCCTCTTGCAGGCGATTCTCATCTAATAATTGAAAATTTTCGTTCTCCCTCTCAATAGTAAAATCTTCTTTTCTGGCGTTCTAGTCCAAATTTTTTTCCTTTCTAGCAACCTCCACCCAAAGTTGAACTTTTCACGACTGCTCTGAGTATATCTTCATCCAGTACGATTTATTATAATAAAACAAATAGATGGGCTTTTATCTGCTTATCCTTCTCTGTGACGTGTTCTTGATTACTTTTTAGTACAATAAGGAATATGATCGAAAATAATGTAGAAAAAATACGAGAAAAAAATAAAATAAATTAAGATTTCTGTTTAAAGTTTTTTTCTTTTTTGTTCTATTATGTATATTTTTCGATGTAATGTAAATTATGTTTGTATATGTAAACTATTAGACCTTTTATTTTAACGTCTATTTTTTTATTTACTGATTAGTTAGAGATTTAATACACTGATGGATGGTTCACTCATCGATTCTCATCATCGTATTTCATTGTCCACACTAACAAATATTTCACCTGATGTTAATAACGATCATGAATCTTGTTTATCGAATACAAATATACGAACGGATAGTGTTAGTACTAATCAAAATGGAGTAAATTATACTGATAACGACAACTATATTACAAGAAATAATAATAGTGAATCGAATAGTGAAATGTCAAAATCCTCTCAATTTTTTACTTGGCGTCGAGGTAAATAATTTAAGTTTTGATCGATAAATAATTAATTTATGAAAAAAATTGTCTATGTACTATTTTAGGACATCGCCGTGAAATGTTATCATATGCTACAATATGTTTTTTTGCCTTCATGACTGGTGTAGAATATGCTGGTAATAAAAATAAACTTAATTATTTCTCTAAGAAAATGATATTTTATGACTCAACGTGTGTCCATTTTCAGTAATACTACCAACAGCGTTTGAATACGTTAAAAAACTAACAAATGGTGATATATATGTAGGCTTGGTGTTATCATCATACAGTATCTCTGGTAGTATTGCCGGTATTATTCTGGGAAAAATATCAGATATTACCAAGAAAGTGAAATTATTAATATTGATAACAAATGTATTTGAAATAGTTGGAAATATTCTATATTTTCTTACAAGTAAAATTTCGATTGTTCTCTTGGGACGATTTATTGCCGGAGTTGGGATGGGAGCTGTTCCTCCAGTGAGTATTTTAATAATCATTGAAAATATATTTTATTTTAATATTATTTTTATTTAGATTCTTGCTGATATTGCTCATAGAACAAAAGAAGTAGATAGAACAAAAGCAATTTCGATTATTCTTGGATGTCGACAATTAGGTAAATATGTTCCTACAACATCTGTATAAAATAAATAGTATGGCTATTTCGTTTTTAGGATTGCTTGTTGGACCGTGTTTTGCATTGATTATTCGATCAATGAGTTTTAATATAGGTATGCTACAGTAGGAGAAAATATATTATTCTAATGTTTTAATTTTTGATTTTTTTGTACTATTTTCTAGGCTCCGTAAATGTAAATCAATATAATGGTCCGGGTTTTTTAATGGCAGTCGTTTGGTTTTTTTTACAAATTATCTGTTGGTTTTGTTTTTATGATCGTCAACCGGAAACTACAAGTGGACCATCGTCTAATGGTCTTAGAAGTAATGATTTACCTAAACACAAATATTATCGTTCTGGTGAAAAAGATCAACAACAAATACAAACGGAAGAACAACAGCATCAATCATTATCATGGAAAGTTTATTATCAACAATATTTTCGTGCCGAAATGTTGGTATTATTTTTAGCCACATTTATTACGTATTTCAATCAAACAGGTAGATATTGAGAAGAATGTTTCAGAGCTGAACGAGTATAAGTACTACATTTTCAAGTATGAGTATATATTTTTTCCAAAAAAACTAATAAATTTGTACACATTATTTATCTTTTCAAAATGCATTTTTCTTTTTTTAATCTATCCTGATTTCAATAAGTTGCCCACATGCCTATCTTTTCAGTACGTGAACTACGACATCTTAGTACAATTCTATTTTTTGTTTTCTTGTTTATTTACTAATTAATTTCTTTTTTCTTACGATGATAACCAAATAATTTTCTTCTTCAATATTTAACAGTATGTGAAACATAATTTAATTTAAAAAAAGTTTTCCCGAGTACATGTATTAGTGACTGAGGACAAAAATTTGAGTATGAGTACGAATATTTTCCCAATTCTGCTATATTTCTCTCGTTTTCATAAAATTAATATTTTAGCACTTGAAACAATTGTCGCAGCATTTACCAAAAAACATTTTCAATGGAACCAAGTTCATATCTCCATATTATTTGCATTAGCTGGTTTAGAAATAATTTGTGTTTATTTATGTCTGGTTAAACTATGTATTAAACGTTTTGAAGATCGTATGTTATTAATATTCGGTTTTATATCATTAACTTGTGCTTGTACATTAGGAGTTTTTTTCACATGGACTATGACAGATAGAGCATCTGCAAACAAAAGTCTATTGCCAATGTTTGTTATCTTTGTGTTTCTCGATTTATTGGGATTACCGTTTATAGCGGCAACAAGTGTATCTTTATTTACAAAATTAACCATTAAAGAGTTACAGGGCTTTTCGCAAGGTGTTCAACGATTAGTAATGGGCATTGGTACAATTGTTGGTCCATTGTTTGCATCAGCGTTGTTAAATCGATTACACATTATGATGACAACAATGTTAAGTATGACATTTTTAACATTAATGCTCATTTTTCTCATCTTACGTCGCTTAATACCGTTGAAAAATAACGATAAAGATCGTGTAACAACAACAAACAATAATTCATTGGAAGAAAATGGTGAGGAAATTGCATTCCCTTTATCAAATAACAATAATCATTGTTATGTACCATTGTGTCGAGATGACGATGGAACTGATGAAGAAAGTTGTCAATTATTGAAAAATAGTTCGCCATCATTATCAAAATATATTTCAGATTCAATTGAAAGAGAAAAAAGATCGAATGAAATTAACGAAGAATGTAGAACTAGGTCACCAACTATTCCTCACAGTAATGGTGGTTCATTAAAATTCGACACTAGCTCTACAAATTACAGTTGTCAATTGTCAGATGAATTTATGAATGATAATGGGGGAGATTCTCTTGGACGGAGTCAGTCACTGAAGGAACCTAAGCCGGCATGATTGTTTTTTATTTATTTGTACATGACATTGTCCTAGTCATAAAGAGTACTAATCAAATTTTAATTGTTTGACTAATTGGACGATATGAAAATTTTTATTCTTAAAGATTTCAACTTTCAGATAAACAGATACTGTTTGAAGAACAGAGTAAAAACCTTCGTCTTTTTACTCCGTTAGATGTATCAAGATTGAAAGCACATTCAAAAGGGCAAGGATTCTTATCTATTACATTTCGATAAAATACATGTTCCATTTTCATAGTTCTAGTTTGTTTTGTGAAAAGTTTCGGGGCTTTCCTTTGTCAAAAGAAAAAACAAAGTTTTAAATTTAAAGTGATTTTTCGGATAAAATGACTGTTTTTGTACTTTCTGTCTCCCTCCCGCTTACGGTTGGACGAATAGGTTACAAACGGCGTAGTGCCTGTTATGCGTATATCCAAGAAAAAAGTTTTCACATTTTGCCCCTTAGGGCAACGCTGATAAACTTTTTTTTCGTTGTATCCTCGTTTTCTTATTTTTTTTTCTCATCTTAAATCTCTTTCATCTAGTCATATGTATTTTTTTAAATGCAAATCGAGTACAGTTTTGTTTATCTTATTTTTTTTTGGTTTTCATCTTCGCTCAGCGTCAACATATAAAAAAAAAATTTTATGTTTTTTTTCTCGTTATTTATCAACAAGATCTGTAATAACTGATGTTCCTATCTGAAATTTTTTTAATTTAAAATGGTATTGCGTAGAATTAATTAAATAATATTACATGTTGTTTTTCTGCCAGTTAGACAGTTTTTATTTTTTTTGTACAACTTTCCCTTCCTATTTGTACTTACTAAGAGCGAGAGAAACAAGGTTATTTTAAATTTTTTCTTTCTGGACAAAGAATAATGTAGAGTAGCTTCAAATGTTCTCATCTTTTCTTTGAAACCGAAGAAAATCATTATTTTCTTTTAGAAAGAAAATGATATTTTTTCTGAAGAAATTACTTTACTATTAATCTGTGATTTGTGCTCTCTTATCTTATTTTGAAACCTCAGTTGCGTCGTGATTGTTTTTTTGTGTTTTTTATACACACTTTACACTTTCTTTCGCCTATCGCTATCTTAAACAACGATATGTGTGTTTAAATGCTATCGAATAAAATAAAACATAGATATTTTATGAATAAAGTATACAATTGACGAAAGGGTTTAGTTTCGATTCGTCCCTAATTACTTACTCTCACTTTTGATGTAATATTTACTGTTCTCTAATCTTACAATACCAATTGTACACTTACAGCCGACTATACGTTTTTCTAGAGAATGTATAGATTTACTGGAGAATATATACAATCGTTAATAAACTTAGAAGATGAAACGACCTTTAAGCTTTAGTCTAAAAGATAAATCTCGGTAAAAAACCAATAGTTGAATATAACTTTTTACTAAATGATGTCATGTGATCAATTTTTTAACATAAGTGTCTTTTTCTCTCATATTAAAATAAGCCTATTTCTACAACAGCATCCACGTCCAATTGTAGATTCCTGCAACATTCGGATGACGAAATAAAACACGGTATTAGAAACTTAAAAAACTGGTTGTACATCACACGTTGCATAGAGATTCAAGTTCATTTTGTAGTTTCTCTTACGAGGGAACCTCTCGAGGTGATTAAAAGCTTTTCGACTCAGACTATTTTCATCATGTAGGGAATAGTCAGCAATGAAAAACCCCAAGTTGGTTTGGGTCCATGCGCCTTTTTGACGGAGATATGAGTTAATTAATGAAAATGCCATTAATAATAATTAATTAATAGCTCACGACCATGATCAGCTAGGAGTCGGAAATTTTCACCACAGTTGAAGATAGATGTTGTCTACTCACTGCGAAACTTTTAGGCGTATAAACCAAAGCTTTTGCAAGATATGAATTTTTTATGATTTAGACAGCTTTTAGTGAAAATTCACCATTGAAAACCTAAAAACTTGTTATCACCTTTTAAGTACCTCTGTTCACGCTGCAGAAGCTCAGCGGCTCTTAGGGACCTATATCTAAATGAAATAAGTCTTTACTGAGTCGATAGAGGTATCTAAAAGGTGATAACAAGTTTTTAGGTTTTCAATGGTGAATTTTCACTAAAAGCTGTCTAAATCATAAAAAATTCATACCTTGCAAAAGCTTTGGTTTATAAGCCGTCGTAAGTGGTCGTGAGCTATTAATTAATTATTGTCAATGGCATTTTCATTAATTAACTCATATCTCCGTCAAAAAGGCGCATGGGCCCAAACCAACTTGGGGTTTTTCACTGCTGACTATTTCCTACATGATGAAAATAGTCTGAGTCGAAAAGCTTTTAATCACCTCGAGAGGTTCCCTCGTAAGAGTACACCTATCGAATTTTAGTTCTGCCGTACTTATCCAAAGCACATTGCACCTGATGGAGGTTCATTATTTTAGTGAGAGGTTAAATTGTTTTAATAGTACTGCTAAAGAGCGTCAAGTAAGTTATCACAAAAAGCTGTCGAAAACGTCTAGAAAGTGCCTGCAAAATATAGCACATGATGTATTGAGAACAACTTTACAGAATTAAGTTTGCACTATTTAGTTTTTCAGTAGTTACTCCGCTTTATAGAATAAGTGATTATTTTTTTTTATAATGAAATGAATATTGTTAGAAAAACAAGCATAAAAAAAGCAAACCAAGGCAAATCTGTACAAAATACTAGGGAAAAACATGCGAAACCATTAGAACGATCAGGAAGGTAACAATGAATGATAAGGGTACAGCCTACTTAACATATTGCAATACATACACATTGCACCGTTACAAAGGAGTCAACACATTCATTAAAAGAAAAGCTAGAGAAGAAAATTGAACTGAAAAATGCTTTTTATAATGGAGAAACACTGAAAATCTCTTATTTTTAAGGAAACATGTTTTTAAACGAGGGAAAAACAAAAGTACTAGCAAAAAGATGTAGTAGGATATATTAAAACACGTCGCTTATTACAATTAAAGAAAAATAAAAATATTGCAACAAAAGACATAGCAATCTATCATTCTCTCCGTACGGAAAGGGTAAAAACGGCAAAGAGAGCTAGAGTAAACGAACCGGAAAAAGAATAAACAACAGAAAGAAAGACTAGTAGGTGTGTTATAGAAAACATGTATTTTTTTCTGCCGACTAGTTTCTTTTTCAACACAAATAGTTGCAATAAGAGCCGAAATTTCAAAAGTTAGGTAACTAGTAGTCTATAACATAATACAACCACCTCTTCGTTTCTTCTTTCGTGCTAATGCCGCACGCGAGGCAGTTTCGAAGACTTCACGAACACCTGAAGTAAATAAATAACATATGAGTAAAATAAATTATTTTTTAAATTCAAAAACTATACCTTCTTTTGTTTTAGCTGAACATTCCATATAATTAACAGCACTGATTTTATCTGCCATTGCTCGTCCTTCTTCACTACGTACAGGTTCTTGTTTCATTTTCATCAATTCTCTTTTTGTTGATTCATCATTTCTTAAATCTCTCTTGTTACCTAAATTAAAGATGAAATATCAAAAATGTTCTATTGCAATTGATTTCTTAATTAAACACATGCCAACGAGAAGTATAGGAACATTTGGACAAAAATGTTTAACTTCTGGAGTCCATTTTTCCGGAATATTTTCCAAACTATCTGGACTATCGATAGCAAAACACATTAAAATAACATCCGTATCTGGATAAGATAACGGACGCAAACGATCGTAACTAAAATATTCAAAAATCACATGTACTGTTGAAGAACCAATTAAAGCGAGAAAAAAGAACGTACTCTTCTTGACCTGCCGTATCCCATAATGCTAATTCAACCTTGAATAAAAAACAAAAAGATCATGTTCACACATTTGTACAAAACATCTTTAGAAATAGCACGCGAGAAGTTATGAGTATAATAGAATACATAAAAGACAATTGGTAGAAATAAAAAATTTATTACAAGGGCACTACGTTAAAACATTTTGTCATGGCATTAAACACGACAATAGTCGTTTAAAAGAAGTAAACTAACGTGAAAGAAATGAAGAATGTTTATTGTCCAATCGAGTGCGAATTACACAATTGATCCAACAAAGAGAGAAGATTCTGAAATTTATCAGGTTGCTTTTGTTTTTAAAAAAGAGTATCTCAAGGAATGACCATGGTTTCGAACTATCACGCAATGACTATATCGTACATTTGCTAAACAAAGCTAGAAGAGACTAAGAAATTTGAACACAGAGCGACAGAATGAAAATTTTTTTATAAAAAATGAACATCTTTTTCTAATTCGACATTATCGAAAACAACAAAAGAGTTCAGAAAACTACAATAAAGAAATTTTTCGTTTGAAATATATAAAATATGACTTTTATGCAAAGAATTTCGTAAAGAGAAAGGAAACGTTAAAGTCAAGCTCGCTAATCGACGTCACATATATTTAAAACCAAATGTTTAAGTCCAATGTTTTAACCATTATTAATTGAACTTGAGGATTCAAAAACACTCGAAATAAACGAGTTATATAGTATAAACTTTTGCAAGATAGTATCAAAATGCTAACAAGAGAAAAATAACAATAATTTTCTATCAAAGAAAAAACGTTACTAAAGTCTTAAAAAGTCCAACCAGAAATCTAGAAATAGTTTTTAAGGAAAACACCACTTCGAAAGAGTCAATTTGACGTTTAGTAAACAAAAAACAACAGAGATAAGATGAACAAAAGAAGGAAAGAAAATCTATCTTGTCTTTTGGTCTATATACATAGATGCGACTATTATTTATAACAATTGACATTTTCGAGGGAATCCTCGGGAACGTTTTTTTCTGTGTAAAGCCGTTTTTGTTGCCATCTCAAACACTTCACGGATATTTTCTTTTGTTCGTGCTGAACATTCTAAATAATGTGCTTCTATTTTATCAGCAACCGCTTTGCCATGTTCATAACGAATTGGTTCTTTTTTTTGTTTCGCTAATTCTGTTCGAATATATGGATCGTTACGTAAATCTTTTTTATTACCAACTAATAAACATGGTATCTTTGGACAAAAATGTTTTACTTCAGGTTGCCATTTTTCCACAATATTTTCTAAACTATCTGGATTATCTATGGCAAAACACATTAGGATAACGTCAGTATCAGGATAAGATAATGGACGTAGTCGATCGTAATCTTCTTGGCCAGCTGTATCCCATAGTGCTAGTTCAACCTATAGCAATAGGGAAAAAAACGACTAGAACAGCCAGTGGCACAGGAAAAAACAGTATAAGAAAGCGATAAATTGTTTTTCATCCCAGAAGCTAAGAACTAAAAGCAAAAATGATGGTAGAGCCGAACGCCAATACTCTGTTAAAAAACAACAACTGATAAAGCTTAGTATATGATGGCCTATAGGTAGAGGATCTTTATTTTTATTTTTAATATTCTTCTCATTGCTCACACTAAACAAAGTTTGGCGTTATATATTCTTCTAATCTATCTATTTCAAAATTTAACTTCGAAAAGAAAAGCAGATTTCATATGGTGCATTTTTAAAGAATGATAAGGATAATTAAATATTATACACAAAGGAAAGCAAAACACAAACATTTTGAGCATAACTAAAGCTTTTTCTAATTCAAATTCTCACCTTCAATTTGATTGGAATTAAAGTTGAATTAAATTAATTTCATATAACATCATGTATAATCAATCAATGATTAATGATTCGATTTCCCTTTTTTTTTAGCACACACGCATATTTAACGAAAATGAACATTGCAACACATTGTAATTAATATAAAACGTTTGCAAACGTGGAAGCAACACACAAAACAACAACAACAGTAAAAAAAGAAGCAAACATCGTGTATGTGTGATAGATGTAGAAATAACACTCATTGTATGAGCTACAAATATTAGAGTTTTTCTTCCTGATGAGCAATAGCAATAACAACAAGGAAATAGTTCGTGTGAGATGCCTTTACAAACCTGTTTTCCATCAACTTCAATATCAGCAACGTAGTTTTCAAATACGGTTGGAACATAAACTTCTGGAAATTGATCTTTGCTGAACACAATTAATAAACACGTTTTACCTAGAATAAAGAAAAAATGAATTATCTTTAAAACATGCCATAAGGGGTTTTTTTAAACAAAAACTCACCACAAGCACCATCACCGACTATTACCAACTTTTTCCGAATAGCAGCCATGATTTTAATGATTATCTAGAGAATAGAGAGAACGTCACATGTAAAATAAACATTTAGCTCAGATGAAATGAAAAGGTAAAGATACATGGATCAACAGTCAGCGATCGTTTCGTCAAGTTCACTAATTTAAGAAAAGACTAAAGTCAACATACAGTATTTGGTGTTTTTTCAGTGACATAAGGAACCTGTGTCCTCGACTTTAATAAACACTTAATTGAAGTCAGAGATCTGAATTAAGTCCATATTTAAGAACTTCGATGAAACGACTGCTTGGTATTCATTATAGGCGATCAAGGAAAATTGTTTACACTTTCTACCACTAAGACTTTGTATATAATAAGCGTCATAATCTGAACAATCCAAGGTAAGAAACATTTGACAAAGCTCGCTAGAGTTTAACAGTTGGACAACAGAAATAATCTGTTCTAAACTGTAAAGCATAAGAAAATCGATCCCGAAGTGTATGTGACTGATTGAATTGTATATAGAGTTCTTTTTGCTTAACATCAATTTCAAGCTTAAAATCTCAAGCTTAATATTCCCTGTTACAAGGGATCTGCAGACTGTACTAGACGGACAATCTCATAGACGTCCGTAGGCAGTTCTTCGCTTTCGTAAAAAGAAAGGTGTCCATGTAGGTTTCGACTTCTTAATTTTTTATTTTTTATTTAACTTAAGCATATCTAAAGCAAATGCGATTGATCTCGCCGAGCTACTGTTAGAACGTAATTCAATTACTAATTAATTATTTATTTATCTAGTTATATAACACAAAACGCAGCCATTATAAACTCTCGACACTACAAAGTCAAGTGGTTAGTTAGTCATATGATTTGTTTACTTTTACAGATTAAGACAAAATGACGATGTTTACTAAGTCGAAGTAGATTTTTTGTTCTATTTGCTTTGAAACTAAAGTTAAATTGCATAAAACGGAGTCTATTATAACTATCGTATGTTGAAACATTTAGACATTCAATGCTTACGTCCTATTGGCGGCATCTACTCGCATAGAGACTGTATGTGAGAATTGACATGGTACGTGATCAGATACATTAACATAAAATGTGCTCATTTTCTTCACTTTTTCGTTTTATAGCAACGCACATTCATTGAATGGAAGTTCAGAATTTATACAGGAACAAAATTTTATTTTCTTGCGGGCAGGCTAGATTAATCAGATATTCACTGTTTCGCTCTGTCACGGACGTGGACATTGTAAATGCTTACCATATGACCTACCTTTTGGATCAGCGTACTTTAGAAAAAATTTTCGGCATCGTTTTGCCTTCAGTCCCATACACTAACTTTCTGATAAATTTCGGAGCAAGACCATTAGACAATATTTTCTAAGGCACTCCATTCGAAAAGCTATCGCGTATCAAATAATCGACTATGTAGAAGACGAATCTGCAATCGGTTGGCCACTGATCTCCTATGTAGTATAGAAATTCTGCAAAATTGAGATTCGCGATTGGGAGAAATTGTTGGCTTTTCGCGGACTAATGGACTGACATGGGAGATACTTATGAATGGTCATTTCTTACAGTTGTTATTTATAGTTATTATTCGAAAACGACATATGAAATTCAACTTAGCGCACTTCAGCTGTCAGCGGATTACACATTTTTACCTTCAAATGCGCGACTGCTGAAACGAGATTTTTCGTGCTCATCGAAAAGAGTGAGAAATTTTCTGATAAGATTCTATAATCAAACCAAAGTTTTGATATTTTTACTTGACTTAAGCGATTTTCTTCTTACATTTATCCCTTGCTTATCCAAATGGAAAAACCAAGAATTTCGAATATCTATTCGGCGACCAAATTCAGATATATGTCATAATGCGTGTGATTTCGGTTTTTGCTTCAAAAAATTGATTTGTAATTTTCAGAATCTCTCCTTTATGTTCAATTAAGCGGAATCAAATCAAGACCATCCAGAATAATCGAAATTTTATTATATAATTTAAAAAATAAACAATTTAGAATTTATAACATACATAGCATAGTATGAAAACTTGAGTTAAGTTGTGATATAATTTCACTGATACTATGCGATACGAAACAACGGTAGAGAAACGAAAATAAAAACATACGTATTTAAATAGCACCGGTTTGAAAATACTAAATGAAAATACTAAACTAATGAGATAAGGGTGAATAGAAAGTCGTATATCTTATAAAAAATTTCCTAGACGAGAAGCTAATTCGTTCCTCGAAACAAATTGAAACTAATGCACAAATATAACCTCCTTCTGAAGGAAGAAATTTTTAGAAGGAGATCACATTAGTTCTAGAGTATGACATTATACGAGACGTGTTCATTTTATCATGAAATAATTTTGCTCTTAATCCAATGTAATTCCAAATCGTTTCAAAACAATATGCATATCTTCATTCACTAGAAAAAAGAAAATGAAATATTAAAATTTGATACTAACATATTCATTCATAAACTTACTATTAATGTAAAATACTTGTGTTTGTCCTCCAGCAGTATTGTAACTTTCTTCATTTGATACGTTGTTACTAACACCAATATTTGCTGAACTAAAATCACTTCCACTATTTACACCATAATTATTTGTATTGAACGCGGTAGCTGGTGTTGATTCGAGTCCCAGATCGCTTCCCGTATTAAATTCTGTACCAAAACTTGCGGATGCGAAACCACTTGTTGATGATGTGGCACCAGCACTACCAATCAAACTATCAATATTTGTTGAATTTCCAGTAAACGGAGAAAAATCTGTTGATAAACTGTTGGCATTATTATCTGATAAATAGGCGGCTGTGCCACTGTTACTATAATCTGTTGATGCTACACCACCAAATCCTAAATTTCCTAATTGTTCACTGTTGAAATTTGTGGCATCAAATGAACTTGAGCTATAATTAGTTGATAATGTTTGGCCATCAGGAGGAGACTAATAAACACGAAGAAATTGCAATTTATCTATTGTCCATGTAAATAATATGGACTCGTTTACTCTTTCAATAATTTTCACTAGAGTATAGACTGAGACAAATTTTTATCACATAATGCCGTTCAGAGTGTGAAAAACACTTTGTAGCTTCAAAGTTTTGGAAAAACCAGAAGTTTTGGTTGGAACTTATCAAGCTTTCAGTTTTATTAACATGTAAAGTAATTGAAATTTCTCATTCTGAAAGCTTTTAGTCTTTTGCTTCGATTTTGATTTAGTTATAAATTGTTTAATTTGAGCTCTAAACTGTTAAAATGAATCGTTTTATGTATGCGTTTTAAATTTTTTTTCTGACATTAAACATTGTCGCAGGACTTAGTGCTCATACAAAATCCGACAACACACTTCAACGACCATTGATGAAGTGATCGGATGCATTCTGTTTTGTAGCTAGTCTATCCATTCCTGTGAAAAAATGTTTACATTTAAAGTTTAAAAAATCTAGAAATTCTGTCTGAAAAGAAGATTTCTAAACTCAATGTTTAGTGAAAGGATACTTTATAGCCTTAGCTATCGAATGGCAAACTGCATCTCTCAATCTATACTCTGCCATACGTTATTAAAAACATGACCGAGTCCGTTTTTTATCAACTAGTAATAGCATTCATATATGTACCCTGTACTTACAATGTCTTCGATGAATCCTGCTTGACGTGCGTGTACTAGCAATTGTTGGGCGTCAAGTAAATTAGTACCATAGCGTCGGACGTAACTTTGTGGATTTTCTTGTTGAACACCCAACTTCTGAAATTGTCGTACTACGTTTGCTTTTATATTTTCATAGGTTACTATGGTATTCCTTGGTTTTTCATAGGCCTTGGCTGCGGTGGCCCGCTGTAGAATCACTTTACGCTTTTGTTGTGCACCATAAGGTACCCACCTTTCAATGATTATATCTCTGGGTTTTGGTGGTTGAGCGGGAAATCTTTCAATGATGACGGAGCGAGGTGGTACAGGTATAGCTGAGAGGTTACGAATAATTGTTTTGGCTGCAAGAGGTTGAGGCGCTTGTGGAGGTTTTTCTCGCAAAATGAGAGGTGGTGGTGTTGGTACAGCTGCAGGCTTTTTGCGGATAACAAGGGGAGGAGGAGCTGGAGGCTGGGGTGGACGAACTTCTTTGATTATTAATGGACCAGGTGGAGGAAGCGGTGGAGGTTGAAGAAATCTTACTGATACGTTTTGTTGATAAATGACTCCACCTTTAGCAGGTTGTCGGATAATATAAGGATGTCGATCTTGAAATATTTTTGATGCAGTATCAGTATTCGCACTTGAAAATTGGGTTGAGTCGAATCCGGTTGACACCGATGATCTCTCAGTCGAATATTGTTGGATTAAATTGTTAACGTCGAATTCTGAAGGAGATATATTTGTTGTATCATAGTCTGAAGCTACAGATTGTGCTCCACCGAAATCGGATTGATATAAACTTGCTCCTTGTAATAATCCCGTAGAATCAATACTGCTAGTTGCATTTTCATTATATGGACTATTACCACGAAAAGAGCCTTGTAATAGTGGTGCATTTTCACCACTAACGGAGTTAGATCCGACAAATGCTGATGACGAGTCAAAGGCTTGTCCGAATGACGATGAAGCAAATGAATTGTCACCAGCTATTATACTGGCAGTTCTATCATTTCCAATAATTGAGAGTATTGCTCCTGAGTATCGTTGACCGGTAAGACGATCTGCTACCTGAATAATTTGTGCAATAGTTGGATCTTGTAACAATGGGTGATGTGACATGTTTAATACAAACTCTCTGCGGTGGGTATATGTACGTATTAAATCTCGAAAAAACGTTTAGCCACCGAATAATTAGAACTAGGACAACAGAGTTATATAAATGAAATTAAGAGGCAATCAAGCGTTGAATTATGGTGGATCAAAGAGAAAAAACCTCAAATAGATAATCAATTTATTTATAATAAGAATAAAGAAGAACAAAAGCCACTATTATTAATATTTTTAACTGCATTAAACTTTTTTTATGTGGTTATGTTTTTTCGACATACTTGTATATTTGATTGTAACGAATCCGATAGTTACACGCATCATCCAATTAATTGAGTAGGTCACGAATACAATAATTATGTTTACTTAATCCGTTAAAAAAGGTTATCTTGAATAAGGGCAGAAGGCAGAGAGACGTAAGATAATCCTTAAAACATTTTGTCTATAGACCTTGAAAATAGTTAACTGCTCAGGTGAAAGACATGAAGGTAAATACACTGAAAGAAATATATGCCTCACCGTCTAATAACTGACAGATAGCCTTTAGTTCGATAGTTCAAGTATATGAATGGGGGTTCATCAGACAGAAAATCTGTGTATTGTAAAGTGAACAAAACGGTGTCAAGATTCACTAATGACAAGCAAATACTTAAATGACAAGTAAAGACTATGAAGTTGATATAAGGTTAAGCTGCTGAAATTCAATGAAAAGTGAAGAAAACTAACTCTGTTATGTTATGAAACTCAACTCTTCTTCTTAAATTGTTTTATGATTGATTTTTACATCTATTTTAGCGTTGTCTTGCATACCTGTTCATAATGTTTAAAGTAGATGAAAAATCAGCATTTTTCTTATGAAATAAACATAAATTACCAATACTATTAAAAGCATAACTGGATATTAGCTAAGCACCTTCCAGTTTCTACAGACATAGGAGTACCAAAAATTTCAAAACTCTTTTCGTATAGGACATAGAAAATACATAGAAGCCCCCAGTTTCCCGTGTAAAAGTCATATTCTACAAGTTTTGATCTCCCTTCACAGTGGGCATTTTTTTAATAGCAGAAGGACATTAACATTTTCGCTCTTAATTATTTTTTCACGAATTTTTCATTGTCTTAGTCATCTCAGATCCTTTTCAATAGAAAATAAATGTTCTCAGACCAAATCACTTTTTGTGAAAAATCGACCTTGCAGATTTATAGGAAAAATTTTCAATAGATAATTATTCGATTCAAAACGTATTGTGTTATTCATGATTCAAGCAACTCGACACACTGATTTCAAATATGACCTTAGTTTTCAATAAAAACGTTCCAAGACTGAAGAAAATAGATTTTATCTGAAAACTCACGTTATTTTGGAAAAGCTACTGTATGTTCCAGAAACGTGTATGCTATTTGATGCTATCCGTATAGATGTTGCAGAAGTAGAAGAAGCTTGGCAAACTTCGAACTATTTGAAGGCTGGTGGAACCTGGCGTACTCCTTATATTGATGACACCGCTACGAAAACTTAGTCAGCTTAGAAAATAATTTTATTTATTCGACACTTTAAGTCTAAATCGTCAAACTTCTTTGCTGGTCTGTAGCAGAGAAAGTCTGTATTTGTATTTTATATTATTTTCGTATCCAAATCTGAAAGCTCCAATAAAAAGCTAAGGCTCCTAGGTTGTCACACTAATCTTTGGCGGTAAGTAGTGACTGATCTAGAAAATTTTTCCGACGGCTGCGGAGCACTGAAAACACAATCAAAAAAACATTTCTTTTTACTAATGAAAAGTCAAAATTTTTTGTTTCCACCAGCATCCACCGCAAATATGCCACTGACATTAGGACTTTTCCCATGACCCGAAACTGGTGGAATAAAAATTCTTACGGCAATACATCGCCTGTATATCCACTTATATTTATACTTCCTAAAAAGTCAAAAAAAAAAACTCACGTTCGATTTCTGGCCAGATGTCCGTCTGGATGCTTACTGTGCCCCTCTTATACAACAACTTTTCTCTCGTATTTCTTGTTTTGTGAATAATTTTTAATAGGAATAAGACAGAGATTTGGGAGTGTCCCCTATCGATCTGTCTTAGGTCGATCTCTCTAGTTTTCATGGTTCCCAGATGACAGGCATTTTGTTAGAATTTCCTAATCTCAACCGTATCTTAATTATCTGATTCGTTACAATCAAATATACAAGAATGTCGAAAAAACATAACCAAATAATAAAAGATTTTCAAGTTCAACTTTGTACGAATAGAGATTCGAATATATGAACTTAGCGTTGCAGTAAACTACAAAACTATATCCAAAGGTAAAGGTCAACACTTGTGTCGGCATATCACTTTAACTTTTATAAAATTAATAAAATAGAACAAGTTCATTATTGAAGTATATTTACGTAAATCAGTTTTGCGAATTGTGATGCTCCTTGTTATTTGATCAAGGGTTTGATGCTCAAAAGATATTGTGCAAGAGAGAAGTTGCTCCTGGCTATGGTGCAGCATGTCGAAAATATGATCTATATTATTATGAGTGACGTAAATGTCTTTTGCGAATTTACTTCCAAAATATATTCACCTATGAGTTTCTCAACAGAGACTAGAAAAAAAACTGATTTATGAAAGCGGTCGAATTTTCTCGAATAGCTAGAACCAGTTTTCACGCTTATTTTTGTGTTAAATGGACTATTTCACAAATGACCTTGAAATTCTCATCACAATTGTCTCCGTGATTATCTTGCTATATTATCTAAAACGTATTCTATAAAATATTGATATGTTCATCTCATTATTAGGTATGCATCGGTATCGGTATTCATACCGAAATACCGATACCGAAAATACCGAACTTCGGTATATACCGATACCGAAAATACCGATAATGAAAATACCGACTTTTTTCACTTGGAATTTTTGGAATTTTTTCAAATACACAGCTGAGTGTTGTTTATACGTTCTGCTTGTTCAGGATGCTAAAATACCTCATTTCAAATGAAAAAATCCCAAAAATTCCAAGTAAAAAAAAGTCGGTATTTTCGGTATTCGGTATACCGATACCGATGCATACCTACTCATTATCGCAAGCAAAATTGATTTGCATCCGATAACAAATAACTATTGACAACATCACCGGGAAACAAATATCGTGGTCGTAAATGAATACATCGAAAATCACCTTTTTTCGAAAGTTTTTAGACTTATTCACAGTGCGCTAAAAATAAACTTTAAAGATATTTTTCAAGCAAAGTTCAGCAGCTACGAGTCCAAGCTATTATAGTTAGATGCTTCTGTACAGACCCGACTCAAACTCAACAAAATCGAACTATCCGCATCGTATGATACTACCAAACATATGAAACCCTCACTTGCTGCATATAAAAGTCATGTGAAGCATGGCCGTCCCTTTGATGATGGATTATAATGTTTTGAGAAGTGTCAGTGATGAATTCCGATCTTACTTGGAACTTCGAAATGTTGGCATACTGCTAGCAAAGATGTCCATACAAAATTGTATATTTTCATTCAAAGCTTAGATTTTCTTCTTTGATGTTGCGAAAGATTTCTGAATCAGAAGCCGCACCTATTTAGAAAAACATTGCTCATTTTATTAAGTGTATAATTAATTCAAACCCTAATAAAATATAACTTTCAAATGGTTTTTGCAGTATTACTATCCAAAATATTTCAAAATAGAATGGTCACGAATGGTCACGAATGTTTTTCTAATAAATTTTGAACGGAAAAAGCTAGAGACATATGGTTTTCAGCATTCGAGAGAGGACGGATTAGAACGTTTACTTATGAAAAAATCTGAATTTTTTGCTCTGTCGTGGTGTACCCAACCACGCAAAATTTAGAAACTTTCCCGTTTCATGGAAAAAGATGACTTTTTGATTCCGAGATGTTAGTTCGAACCGTCAGACTGCACTAAATTATCCGAGGACCAGTTAAACTTTAGGCTTAGGAAAGTCAAAAATACATGTAACATAGGTTATTGACCACGCTGAATCTCGTGGCAACGTTTTTCTCTCGATAAGTTTCAGAAAACCAAGTGAAAACCTCTATTAGATGAAATAATTCATTTTGGCCTATTTTCACGTAAACTTTAGAACTCAAAATTTAGAACTCAAAATCGATTCAGTTAGAACGTCAAGATGTACTCTGTTTTATATACGCTACATCATAGAGCCCAATAAAACTTTTAAAAACAAACAGAAAATACTTTGGTTTTTGAAAAAGTCTTCTAGAAATCTTTCGAAGGAAAACAACATTTTTTACTGGTCTTAAGTAGAAAAGTATATTGAGTGTACATCAAACAGACACATTTTGACGTTCTGACTGAATCGATTTTGAGTTCTAAATTTTCTAAGTTTACGTGAAAATAGGCCAATTAATATACAATTTTGAATCTAATCTTTGAATGAAAATATACAATTTTGTATGGACATCTTTGCTAGCAGTATAGGAACATTCCAATATTCTACCCATATCTGTTTTTCATACAGTAACTAGATTTAGTTTTGAATAGGACCTTTTGCATAGGTATAGTTTTTACTCAATGAAACAATAATTATTATTATTAATTATTATCTTTTTAATAGGCCATCGAAGATTAGTATATGTAACCAATTGTGCTATTGTCAGGTAGACATAATTATTGTGCTTTCGTATAAGTAACGATATCATACTGATAAGATGAACATATCAAAATATAAATCGTAATTTTTGTGACGGGCACGTCTTATTTGTGAACCAAATACGTTTGATGTGGTGACCTTGGATGACAACGAAATATTTTGGACTGATTTTTGTTCGTGTCAAACCATCTCACTAATTGAACTGATTGTGTGTACACTTGTCGTCAAAATGAAAGTAAAACACCGAGAGTGAGCCGTGTGACTAAATAATATGTACAGACAGAGTGAAACCGTACCAATACAGGATTAATTATAATTTTGTAGTATTTTAACTATAACTATTGTGTAAATCATTATTTGCACATAATAGTAATAAATATTTCTAATTGTATACAAGAGAAGGAAAACAATACCGCGAATCAATTAATTTCAAAGTTATATTGCTTTGTAGATATGTCAAAACTTATTATGAAAATATAAACTTTTTTGACTTGGAGAACACAACTTGATTTTTGTAACGTGATGATATATGATGGTATGTGTTACACAGGTATATTATCGATAAAATTAACAAAATATTAGAGAATGGACCTTCAGTGTTACGAGCTTCGAAAATTTTTCGATGTTTTTTTCTCGGCAAAACTTTGTGCAAATCTTCATCTGTTCATACTATTTACGGCCTTAGTGCAAAAATACGCAAATGCTTTTTGATTTTCGGAGGTTTTTTGTATGTAAAATCCATTTTTCTTCTGACTAAAACTGTTTTTAATTAAAACCAGTAACATATCCTGAATCAGCTTTGTCAAACCGTTCCGAATCATATGTAAAACAATAAATTTTGAATGAAAAATATCAACATCAAAAAATTTTTCACTCTAGCTATATATGGCGATTTTTGAAAACGTTTACTTTTCGTCTGTAAAGATTATGAGACGGGTGAAGAATGATGATGACTCATAAAAACAGGTTTATTCACAAAAACATTTTGATATCTGCATCACAAACCCAAAATTGTCCACTGTGGCAATGATAAATGACAAACTGGAATGTTAATTATTCCTCTACTACTGTTAATGGAACCGGAGATTGATCAATATATATAGGTTTATTCTACTCAGTTGATAAAACACAAAATACATGATGATAACAACAAACTTTTTAAACATTAACAGTACTAAAATACATTAGAATCTTTGTTTGCATTATATACTTCATTACGGGCTCAAATAGGTATGCACCAGTTTCGGTTTTCAAATCGAAAAACCAACCCGAAAAAACCGAACATTGTCGCATTCAAAAAATTTTCATAGATAGTAGTATTTGGCTTTGAAGATGGTTGCAAGAGAAAGTTAATAGCATTCATTTTATTTTGCCTATAAGCCGTTGAACAAATATTTTGTTCAGTGTGATGGAAGGCTGGAATTTTCTGTGATTATAATAGACATATAGCAGTACTACAGAAAAAATTCTTAACCTTTCATACCGTGTTTTGACTGAGTTATAGAATTTTTAATAATTTATGTTATGCACTGTAGGGGCAAAATAAAAAAGTTCATAATTTTTGAAAGAAGCAATAAAAACCTAAATTCTTTTAGGATTTTTACTAGGGCACTATATATAGTATTTATAGGTGTTAGACATCGGGGAGGTTCCCTCGTCAGTATTATTGTGAAATTTTGTGTTTGGATAGCTGTTTTTTATCTTTTGAAGAAAGAGCATTTATTAGATGAATGATAATTTCTGAACCTTTTTGATCGACAAATAGCCTAATAAGAAAAGATTAGAAACCATGAGATAAAATCAAAACATAACAATAGTGACTAAGTCTAGCAATTTATTCGTCTTTTGTTTCTACACCACTACAGGAACTGAAATAACCAATCGGTTAACCATCGATTGTTTGTAACCGATCCATTCCTATACGTGCTCGAGAAACCGGTACAGATAAAATCAGATGTTTTTTTGACAATAGTAAATAGATGTTATATGCTAACTCTTTCTATCATTTTAGAACCTTAAACAAAAATGTTTGAGAGTTTTTCGGTGTCGATTTAAACCGAACATCAGTTAAGCGACACCGGTGCATACCTATGATCAAAACTGCGTACACAGATTGATCGTTAATGGAACTTTCCTCTTTCTACAAAATAATCAACTTTTGAGTTAAACATGCTGTGTAATAGAGTCAAGTGTCCTCTACAATTTGAGATCAATTCCAGCTCTCCGATACCTTTTCTTGATGAGATATGAATTTCTGGAAGTCTATCGCTCTATAACTGGAAAACTCTATTTTAAAGTTTCGAAATTTTTTTATCTGTCATACAGTACTTGTGAAGTTTTCAAACAGCCCATGTGTTTTTCGATTTAGTTTTTCAGCACCTTTTCTTCATAGGGTGGTAAGGGTGATTTTTGGAAGCCTCGAAATTGACATCCGATTTTCCACAAAATTTTCTTATAAGTCATCAACGGTACAACGTGGAGACTTAAATTGAACAATATCAGGGTGTATTGGAGCCTAGTACCTGTGGTAGAATTTTGAGCGCGAACGGACAAAGTTTTGATGGGAACGGTATGGTATGCAATGAAAAACCTAGTTTTCCAGGAAACCATATCTAAATACGAATTCTAAGGTTTGCATTTCATGAATTTTAAAATATACCTATTTTATTTTTTGCGAAGATACTCTAGTAGAAATTTCTACTCTTCCTGCTCAGTCGTTACGATTCTGTAATAAGACAACAAATGAGGGAGGGTAACCTTAACTTCTCAACTAATCGCCTTCGATGACACTTCTCTCGACAAAACTTGACAAGTAACACAACAATGCTTCAATTACTAGTATTCATCCGAAAATGTAAGGCAGGTCGTTGTTTTTTTAATAACTCCATAACGAGAAAAGATACAGATTTGTGGTTTTCAGCAAACGAAAGAGGACAGTTGACTTCATATTTTCATCAGTAAAAGTATCTTTGGAAAAGATTTCTGGATCCGGTTTTTCTGAAGATCTCTGGAAAATCAGCTTATAGCTCCCAAGTTTTACATAGAAATCTATCAGTTTTTTTCATACATGGGTAGTCTAAGGTGTCCTCTACAAAATCAGATTAGAGCGACATCTCGAAAATCCATGGTTCACAAGCTATGGGCGTTTTTCTTGAAGCCTTAGGACTCCTCTGCCGTTAGGTTTAGGACTGTCAGAAATAAATGAAAATATAGGTTACCGACTATGCTGAATCTCGTGACAACATTTGTTTTTCAAAACAAAAACCTAGTGAAAACGTACATTGGATGAAATATCCCATGGTTTCATTAAAATGTTCTACTAACATAATGTTCTTCGCATGTGCATGTGTGTATAATAACACTAAGCAATTTTTATTGTTTATTACAAATGCTACATCTTAGATCTTACAGTTTATAACGAAAAAAATAAATCATGCAATAGTGGAATGAATATAATCACCAAATAAAGAAACTGACAAAACAATAGATAAAATTAAATAAAATTCTACTACAATAAGCAGATAAAAAACAAAAAGAACAGAAGAAAAATACTATGATGGGAAAAAAAAGAAACATTAATTAATTGTAACTGAAATTTTAAGAAAGTCCATTTCTTAACATGTAAATATCTAAACTTTAGAACGCGTGATAAAGTGATTGATCACTATGTCTATAATAATAAAAAAATTATTAATAAATTCATATCAATAAACTCTATATGATCAATAATGAATCATTTTGACTTTCTAGATATTTAAATCGACTATGAAAAATTTCAAAAAACTCAATATTAAAATTGTATGATGTAAAATTGTTCTATCAATCTGCGATAATGATGATTTTTTCTCTGTATTTAACATTTGTTGTCCTAGAAATAATGTTGTTGTTAAATATTCATCATTATTTATGGAACGATTTTCAATCATATAACTAGTATCATTTGAACTATTCAATAATAATAATAATCTATTTAGTTTTGTTCCATTTTTCATATGATGATGAATTGAAGAAAATTTCTTTTTTAATGTTAAATTTTTTTGTAATTTTTTTTCACATGTTCCTTTTATTTGTATACTATGAGCAGTTGACCAAATACATAAATTTTCATACGAATAATTATTACAAAAATTTTGTGTACAATTTTTTCTATTTGTTAATTCTAATGTTGATACAAAATAACGATCTAAAATATAATCAAATTTAAAAAAAAAGAAAAAGAAAAATCATTTTTAAAAATAGACTAATTTACCTTGTCCATATTGTGTACACGATAAATCTTGATAATTATATAAATATTGATGAAATTGTATTAATGTACAATTACATTTTAAATTCATATTATTATTTATATCTAAAATATGTTTATGATGTTGAGTATTATCTGTTGATATTAATCTACACAATAATTCACCAAATGAATTTAATGTTATTAAATTATTATTACGAAATGATAAACGTTTTAATGTAAATAAATTAATATAACAAAATGCTTTATGACTAGTAATATTTAATAAATAATTATCATCAAAATTAATATGTGTTATTGAATGTAAATTAGCTGCAAAATAATCTGAAATACGTTCAATTAAATTTGATGAAAAACTAAGTGTTGTCAATGTTTGACTATAGAAAGCAGGAACATGACGTAGACGATTATTTGTTAAACTAAATATTTTTAAATATTTTAAATTTTTTATTAAATTATTATCAATTAAATCAATATAATTATAATCTAATATTAAATGTTTTAAATTATATAGACCATCAAATAATCCATTACATAATGTTGTTATATTATTATGACTTAAATCTAATAATTCTAAATGATGATGACCCGATATTTTTGTTGTCATATTTCTACTATTTTCATCAGATAATTCTATGATTTCTCGTTCTGTTTGTAATTTTAATAATGTATAGATACTTGTATTATTAATATTATTCCATGCTGCATGAAATACTTTTAATTTAGGTAATTGTGTAAGAATTTCACCAATATCAAGTTGTTGTAATAGATTATTAGAAATATCAAATTTTTCTAGAATTAATAAGAAAATTATGGCTCATTAGTTTCTCTTTCAAGATGAAAATGACTGTGCCATACATTATTATTTATAATATCGAAAATATCAGCATACAGAGAGAAAATTCTTGAAGAATAAAATAATAAGTCTTTTGCTCTTTCTATTTCTGTATCTATTCTATGACACTTTAAAAGATAATTTAAGAATTAATAAAACGATCAAAAATTAGTCTGAAGCTAAATGATAAGTATTAAGAATATCCCTCCTCCTCTTTTTTTCACCTTGTTGTCAAATGCGCTCGATCGAGTTCAAATTTATACCAGAGATAGAAGAGCGAAAAAGGAAATCGATATATTTTTGTTTAGAATTTTTTGACATGATCTTCTATAGGTTTTCTGAAAAACTCCAGTTTTAATCTAGTCACATTATGACCCCTCGAAACAATGATCGAAATGTTCACCACGAAGACTCCATACCCTATCTCATGTTCCAAATTTTGTTTTTCGAAAAATATGCGTTTGTCTCGAGATATAAAACTCACACAAAAAAGTCAATTTTTTTCAGTGATTTTCAGCATTTTTCGTATATCTCGAGACGAAAGCATATTTTTCGAAAAACAAAATTTGGAACTCGATCGAGCGCATTTGGCAACAAGGTGAAAGAAGAGGAGGAGGGAGGGGGGCGGGATATCCTTAAATTCTATTCTGATTATATATCTTCTATAGACAAGATATCAAGTTTAAAATTATTCTTACCCATATATTTTCCCGCTGATTTTACAGATAATGGATCAAATTCTTCCATTTGATTATGACTTAAAATTAATTCTTTTAAATTTTTAATTGATTCAAATGCTGTTTGTTCAATTCGTCGTATATAATTTTTTGATAAATTAATGTTTTCAACGTATATATCAGAAAATATGTAACTATCAACAGATGGAATATAATTTTGTGAAAAATCTAATGCATTCCATCGCATATTAATGGGTAGTTTAATTAACGAATGTAATGCACTATTACGACAACTAAAATATTAAAAAAGAAGAAAAAAATCTTGTCAGCGTTGCTTCTGTGAAGTAAAAATGTGAAAACTTCCAAGTAAACTTCGTTCATCTAATAAGAATATATATATAATTGTAAACGTCAGATGTTGTGAGATCTTAAACTGCCTCAACTCATACCTAAACTTTATACTTCAAACTTTCCATTTTCTTTGGAAATCGGATATGTTCTTGGAAGTTTTCACAAAAATGTAAATATAGATATTTTAAATTATATGACTATTTGATTATTTAAAATCATACCGTAATTGTGAATCATGGTCAGAATGATAGCATTGACATTTAATAGGTAATATGAGATGTTTACAATCGGAAAATGAAACTGATTCATTTGGATAAATTGTTGAAATGCACAGTGTCATCAGTGATGCTAGATGAATAGAATGAACAATGTGAGACAATGTAAACATTTTTATTATTTTTTCACATATCTGAAAAAATAAACAAACAAATAATGTTGACAAGATATGCAATTAGTCAAAAATTATAAATTATTATTTTGTATTATATTTCCTTCATAATGATTATTTCTAGAATTTTTACTATTTGATGTATAGAATTTTTGAAGAAAATAATAATAAGAAATTATTATTGGATGGATCATCATTCATTACCTTGCCTTTCGATTCATTATAACTATTACTGCTACATACACTTGTTTATATCCTGAAATGTATGACATACAATTCATTTTTTTTAAAAACTTACTCTTGTTAAAATATTAACCTTGCTAATAGTTCACTTAGGTCAAATGTAAATAGTATAATAAAATTCTGTTGTTGAAATGAATCATAGTGAGATGTTCAATTCCTATTTATTAGAATGCAGATATATATATATATATATTTGAAGTATGACGTTTAATCTCATGATAGTGATAGATCGACTGTTTATTATCGGAAATAAAAAAAAAAAGAAATTTTTCCTCTGTTTTTCGTCATGTTCTTCTTTTTTCTAAAATAGATCGTGCTAAATAGTTGAATATTGCCTTTAACAGATGCATAGTGTCATTTATGATTATGATAAAATATTCAGGTGAATGTTAAACAAGGTTATTTATAAATTTAGATAATCAAACACTGTGAAACAAATTCTTACACGTTAAAGTTATCCGATGGGAAATAATAGTAGAAAAACAAATGAAATGGTTTTATCGTTTGTCTATCTTTGAATAACCAATCAATTACATCTTATTTCTATCTGATATTATTGAAATTGCTAGGAAAAAAATACTCTAAAATCCTTGATCTTTTGTCAAAAATAGAGTACCGTTATTGAACAATTAAAATGTGTTAGAACAACATTTTTCTTGAGCCAATAATTCTAAATCAATTATAAACACTAAAACTAAGATTTCTTTGTCATATTGTATCATCTATTTAGCAGGTCATTTCTATTTTTAAAAGAAATAAGTGAATTATCATTTTAAAAATTTGATTGTCTATAAAAAGCAAAGAAAAAAAAACTTCATTTTTCCCATTCTTCTTCTGTAAATGTCGAATGTAAAATAGAAAAGAAAGAGTATGGGTACAAGATGGGTCATGTTCAATGACTAGTAGCAGCAATCAGTACTAGGTTGTTATATAAAATATATTTTTTATTCATGATATAATGAAAATAATAAAAACGAAAGTAAGTAAACGTAGTAGAACAGAGTAGATTATTCCATTTATGCACTTTAACTGTGTCTGTCATGAATGATATTTGATTTAAATGTTACCAACACTTTTAAAATAGAAAGAGAGAAGGAGAGACTACATATATATATATATATATATATATGTGTGTGTATGCTTTGTTTAAAACGTATGTGTCCCCTATTTGATTAAAATTTCATTCATATTTATAAAAAATAATAAAAAAAAAAAAAGAAAAAAAAAGAAGAGAAGAAAATGTTTTTATTAAATACTTGTAGTTGGTATCAAACGCCTCGAAGGCTGATTACAACATTTTTATTCTATGAATAACAGCATGTCGAGTTCTTAATGGTAATATTGTATCCGTTTTCTTAATTATTTGACAAAAAATTGTGTTCACTTCAATATCTTTGGAAAAAGAAGAAAAAAAAAAGAAAGAAAAGAAGATGCATGATTGATTTTTGACTGAGATGAGCGGATATTTAAGTTAGAAAAAGTAACAAAAAAACAAAAAAATTCATGAATGATGGAAAAATGAGATTAAACAAATTTTTTCGTTTTTTAATTACTAACAGAAATGATTTTATTGAGTTCATTCATATTACTTTTTAGAATTATAAAAATTTTAAATATTTTAAAAATTTGGTTAATTTATATTTTTAAAATTTTAAACGTCTATTATGTACGATCAATATATTCGAATTTATTTGATGAAAAAAAATATTCTTTTTTTTGACAAATATTAGTTATCTAACTTAAAAATAAACTGAAAAAAGATAAATTTTAATAAAATAAAAAAAATGTTTGAATATTTATCGACTATTACTTTACTTACCCTTCAAAAAAAAATTTTTTTGTTAATCTAACGCCAGAAATCTTTATCTATTTATGTTTTACCATTAGTGTAGACAATGGTATTATTCTATCCATTAAATATAACAACAACAAGAAGAACTAAGAAATTATTTCGATAAGAGAAAACAGAACGAAAAAAGAAAAAAATAATAATAATAATATGTTAATAATATAAATCAGAGAGACATAGATGATCTCAATCTTTGTAGAGATACTAAAAAGTGATAATGTCCATGTGATTTCTCTCGTGTAGGTATATCGAGATCTATGATTAAAAGAAAGAGAAAAAAAAAAAATATATAGAAGAGAATATCTTATATTGGAAAAATGCTTGACAGAATGTTTTTTTCTTTTTCTATTTTTTCTTCGTTTTTTTTTTTTTTGTCTATCCAAACTAGAACATAGAATAGAGTTGATTATATGTAAATATGTCGAAAGAAAGTTTAATAATTTGTACAATATATTAAATAATTATGAATAAATTTAATTAAATATGCCATTCTCAGTTATTATTTATGACAACAGTTTTTGTTCGATTATTATAATTGATTTTTATGATGTTAAATTGTCAAAAATATTTTATTAAATCATATGAAATGTACAGAATTTTTTTCTTCTTTCTTTTTTTTTTATCCCAATGATAAACAATAGGATAATCAGGTTATTTGATTCACTCATTTTCACATTGAATATTGAATTAATTTTTTCAATCAATAATAACAAAACAAAACAAAACAAAAAAGCTAGATTTATATGAAATTTCATTATTTCATTCATATTTGAACGATATAGAAGACTGTTCTATTATTTTAACAAATAAAAGAATCTATTATATATCGTTCGTACGAAAGAAAATGTGAATATGGCTCAACAACAAAAAAACACTTTCATTTCAAAATTATTCTATTTAATATTATTCATCTAATCTAGTTTTTAAAATTTTCTAAAAAAATTGAAAATAATCTAACTAATTTCTTACAAAAAGTTTAAATAATGATAAATAGATTATCATTTAAAAATTCATTATCGAGTATTTGTCCATATCGATGATATTCCTATTCTTAACTAAATTAATGTCAAAATCTATTTGGTCTCTAATTATTTGTTAGATTAAAATGACGTCAAATGTCTGTCTAATCCAAACAGAAATAAAATATTTGGCTTCTCTAATGTACTTTTCTTTTTTTCTTCTTCTCATCCCGTTGTAGATATGTATATGTCTGTTAATATTACATCGTATTATTATTATTATTATTATTGATGAAACAGAAGATTAATATGTCACGTTTGAGTTTCCTATTTCTTTCTCTTCTCTATTTATTCTTGTGGATATTATTTGTATAATTTTTGATTATTGGGATTTATTATAAACAAAACATTATCATCAGACTCTCTGGTACCCATTGATGATACCGAATAATCGATCAATAGTCTATTTATCTGTTTGTCTATAATGAACATACAAACTATTGTATTTTACATCAAAAGCTAATTTTGTTTTTTAAAGAGAATCATAGATTTAATGTATTGTTTATTTATTAAAGTGAAATAATTATTATCATCAAATCATAATCATTGGATAGTCAAAATATATTGGATTTCCTTTTTTTCTTCTACCTGTAAAGATCATCATTAATGATGATTTGATTTAGATTGAAAATATAGAGAGAGAGAGAGAATATTGTTCTCTATTATTTTACATGACGTATTATAGAAATTATAATAGAAAAATGTCATCTAACTACAGAACAGATTATACATTGAATTGTAAGATATATTTTTATACAACGAACTATCAGTCTATTGACATATCAATGAATGTTGTTGACTTCTGTCAAAAATGACAATAATCGTCTAGAAAAAAAAATCATTTTTAAAAAATTTAATCAATTCAAATGTATAAGCAGATATTGACAGGTAAAATTAACTTCGTTCTTTTTTGTTTTTCTCTTGTCAACAATGTGTTAATGATAAAGAATCTATTGACATATTTGTTTCATGAAATATTGTTTAAAATTGTATCAAAACTACTACTATAGAGTCATGATTCAAAAATAGTTTTTGAATTAATGAACTTCATATAGACTGTATAGTTAGTTTACTTGAATTAATAGTGTTCAATTTTACTTCGAACATATTTAAATTGAATAATTCAGTTAATTCATTATGAGGATGGAGAACATTTTTTTTTGTTTTTTGTAAAAATAACACTAACAACCAACAATAGAGAAAATACTATTCTACTTTCCCAGAGAGCGTAAATATAACAATGACAAAAAATAAACACGTAAAATTGCAACAAAAGTTATCAATATAATAATAAATGGTAAAAAAAAAGAAATACAAAAGAAAATTATGATTCATTATCAGATCTATCCACAGTAAACTTTATAAAATTAATTACGAATAAGAGAGAGAGAGAGAGAGAGAGAAAGAGAATCTTGACGCGGAAAATATCATTACTCGAACAGAAAAAATAATAAAGCCACATACGCCTCATTCAACAAACAAGTATCTGATAACAAATATTAAGAAAACAAAAATAATACTAAAAAAACCTATTTTTTTTTTATTGCTGAGCTCGCAGTTGTATCACTTAAACAGATGATTTTTACGTTTTTTTTGATTTGCTATAATTCATTGCCATTACTATTAGGTTTTAATTGCTCTTGTAATAAACGATCTTCATTCTCATCTTCTATTTCTACAATAGCACTTTCATTTTGAGCATATCGAACACCCTTGACTCGAATACTAAATATAAAAATCAAAGAAAGAGATAAGAGAAATTTTATTCTTAGTAAATTCAAGTACAATTTTATTTTATCTAATTATATTCATTATCTAAAGTATATATAATCTGTTTGTTTTTGATGAATAATTTTTCATATGAAAATTAATATTTTTGATGTGAATCTATGGTGAGTGAAGACATGCAATGAACAATTCAATTAATGAACACGCGCAACAATCTCTTAGTATACTCAAATATATTCATTATTCAATGTAAATAATTGACGAAATTTACTTAATAGTCAACCTCATTCATCTTCGTTTCATCGATTGTTGAATTTGCTAAAACTGTTGAAAAAACAAAAATACCGCAAAAAAAATCTTGACGTTATAGACGTGAATCATCTACGAATAACAAAGGATAAAATTTTTACATATATTTCTATCATGAATGTTGAAGTAATATTAAAAATTATCTTTATAATACATACCACGCAAGACCCATTCGTTCGACATCTTCTACTGATTGAGGTAATGGTTTATTTAACGTTTCTGGAAACATGAGTGCAAGAATGGCTGCTATCAATGAGACACAACCATAGAGAACAATGGGAAGTTCTGTCCAAACACGAGTCTAAACTTGGTATATAAAATAATTGACACATTATCTTCAAAAATATAAGTTCACTTACCAATAGATCATTACATGTTGTACCGATTATAGCTCCAACACCTAAAATATTTCAAAATATTTTTAACAAATAAAGAAATAGTTGATATTTTGACAAAAATAACTTACGTGCAACCATACTACAAATTCCCATTCCTGTATTTCTTACTCCTGTTGGAAATAATTCATTAGCATAAATGTAAATAATTGCATAAGAAAATGATGCCAAAAATTTTAAGACAACATTTACTATGAAAATCATTATTTTTTGAGCTAGATAATGAAAGATAAACAAAAAATTTTCAAATTATATAAAATATTTATTGATATTTTTTCAATAATATTACCATTACTATCTTTTATCATGTAAATATTTATGGGTATAGCACTTAAAGCAACAATGGAAAATAATATCACAGATCCACAGTAGGGAATTTTTCTACCAATACGATCAAGTATTAAATGTACAACAACGTATGAAATTAATTCAACAAATGCACTAGCAGCAAAATTTAAATAGGGATTAAATGGCCAACTTCCCGTATTCTGAGAAACTCCATAAAAAACTAAATTTTGAACAAGCCTAAACCATAAGAATAATAAATAAATTGACAATTATATACATTTTTATCTAAGAACTTAACATTGAAAAAATAAATTGAGACTAATAATACACATTATTTTTGATCGAAATAAGGACATTACACCACCTTCTTGGGTTTTATTGTGCATAATCTTCAGAATAAGAGAAAATTATAATAATAAATATTTTCTGTTTGTTAAATATATAAAAAATATTTACCTTTTTTTGTTCTAATTTTAATTGTTCAAATGCTTCATCATCAAACTTTCGTTGATTTGTAGCAGCAATGGATCTTAATGATTTTTCAGCTTCATCAAATTTGCCTTTACTCACCATCCAACGAGGAGATTCTGGTAAAATACTATAAACGTAAACAAAAAACAACCATCATTATACTTGTCATCATTCATTTTTGTTTTAAATTACAAATAAAAAAATAGAAATGGTACGGTAAATAATGATAGAGTGAAAGATAATGTTCTCCATGTACGAATAAAATATGCAAAGAATACAAGAATAAATTGACCAAATGCAAAAAAGTATTCAATTACAATGCCCGTAAATAATTTTTTATCTGGACCAACTAATTCTGAACCTAATAAAGTTAGAAAAAAAATAAAAAGAATATTTTAATAAACAAATTTTTGATTAATTTGAACTTTACCAAGTACGAATCCTGATACAGATATGCCTCTTGTTGCACATGCAAGTAAAAATCGACCAATTATATAAACAATATAACTTGGCCAAAAACCAAAACGTTGTTGTGGAAAAAATGCACATAAAAATCCAGAAAATGTCATTAGAATAAAACTGACGCTCATAATCGGACGTCTACCATATCTACAATAGAATATATATATATTTTCTTTTTAATGATAATATTTTTTTAATAAAATCAATTTTAATTAACTTACTTATCGGCTAACATACCAAAAAAGATTGAGCCAACCATATAACCAACAAAAAATACATTTTGAACAATTGATCGATAAATAACTCGATCACAAACCATTTTCCACTAAAAGAAAACAAAACAAATTTTCTATTCATTGAAGTAATTTCGAGAATATTAATTAAATAAAGTTACACTGTTTGGATACCAAGAAATTGTGTTTTCACCGGACTTTCGCTGTATCCGGAGTTGAAACTTTGGCAATTTGCCGAAAGTTCGGTTTTAGTTGACAATAATTTTTAATCCAAGGCATGACTTCGGCAATTGCCAAAAGTTTGGTTGCAGTGGAAGAACTCACTAATTAGCCATATTTGCCATGTTGTCAACTACCTATAACAAAGCTTTCGGCAATTGTCGAACGTCATGCCATAAGCTGAACTTTTGCCGTAACCGGGGTCAGAAACTTCGGTAAAAACAAAACAAAAGTTCAGTTTTAGTCGAGAGCAAATTTTAATTCATGGCATAACTTCCGCCAGCTGCTGAAAGTCCACTACAAAAGTGCACGACGGCAAATATCGTGTTACCTCACTATTTTTTTATGAGATAAACATGTAAAGTCACATAGATGATCACCAACGGTTTTCACGAAGAGAATAGATCCATTTCAAGAACACATCCTACGTGTATTTTTGTGACTATGAGAGAAAATTTTTATTGTGCTTACTTCTTCCACAAGTGTATTTTGATAATATTGTTTGTCAAAAATATAATTTTCACATGGATGAACTTCTAATATTGAATTTTTCGATATTTTTATATTACAACGTTGACATTCTTTAATTGATATTGATTTCTTATTTTCTTCACAGTAAGCTACATCCGGTTTATAATAATCTGTAAGTGTATCATTGGGTGTTTGACATTGAAATGCCGGAGAAGCAGCTGCAAATGACCAAGTATAAACCATAATGGGTGGTAAGGTGTACGAAAGACATATTATAAAATATTTCCATTTTTGATATTTTCCAAAACTTCCAATTGTATTCAAAAAATCATCATATTTCATAATTAATGTGTAAAAAAAAAATGGAACTAAACTATAATTACAGAGATACTAAAATATGAATAAAATTTAAAAGATCAATAGTAAAATAGAATTTTTAAAAAGTATGTATAGGAAAAAAAGCGAACTACTTAGTGAGTTAGATGCTACATTTAAAAAGTTGTTGGTTTTTATATTTTTATTGAATATTTGTTCATAGGGCACTCCTTTCTAATAAAATAAGTGCATTTTTTTTCTTCTTCTTCTTCTTATGCTTATTCATATCAACACGGATGATATTTAATAAAAAAACAAAAAAAATCAGTATGGAATGTATCTATTATATTGAATACAATGATTAATAACATTCTCTTGCACAAATACTGACTAAATGGATAGAATGCAGAGAACAATAGAAAGAAGACAACACAAAATAAGTGAATTTTTCGAAAGAAAAACTTTATCACGCAATTTCTGACTGCATTAAAAAAATGTAAATTATTGAAGAACAGTAGTTCGTCTAAACTCAAAAATATATATTTTTTTCTCTCAGTGATGCATAGCATAACGTCACAACTGGTTTAAAAGCGAAAAAAAACGACTCACCTCAGAGATATGTTGTTGAAAAATGCCTACTTGTAAGTTAAAAAAAGAAAACTTGTTATCACATTCATAAATAACACGACTGATCATCAAAATTTCGTTTTAAAAAAGCAATAACAACAGATACTGATTTTAGGCACACAAAATATTCAATAAGGTTAAAGTTTTATTTTCGGTGGTAACGATATACTTAGTCAAGCAAGAAAAAGAAATCTTTGATAATTCCATCTGGTAGTCATAAACATCATAATAGATTCATTTGATCAGATTAATTATTCTCTGGTTGTATATGCGGTCAAGTAATAAAATAAAAATAAAAACAATTGTAAGAATAAACGTACAAAAAATTAAAGAAGAGAAAAAAAAACTGTTTAACATGTGATGAAACCAAAAAAAAAAACCAGTGAGAAAATGGCATAGTTATATAAAAATAGAATTATAGTAAATTTTTATAACACATTAAAAAAGCAAAATGAACATACTGTATCGCAGGGAAATAGCGCGTTACAATAATAACAACGATGAGAATAAAATGAAATATTAATTAAAAATATTTTTCTATAATGAATATAATAACAATAACAATAGTCAATTCTCTTACTTAAATGCAAATGGATCAAATATCATTTCTAACGGAGGATTTGGTGGTGGAGTGCCGGGGTCTCCCAAATCATGTACATTATTATCATGTTCTTCATTAGTATTTTGAATATTTATACTTTTTAATGGTAATGATTGAGGCGTTTTTACTAGTGTAGGTAGTGTGGGAATTTTTGGTGGTGGTCGAGTAGGAAAAATAGGAATGTGTTGTGGATGTTGAAATGGCATTGGAGAGGAAGAATTCGATATTTTTGACTGTGTAGATGATGTTGAAGATAAAGAAGATTGTGAGGTTTTAACGGACTGTTGCAATGGTTCGATCTTTTTCACGGGGTCAAGATCGGACAGATTTATGTAAAATTTTGATGTACTATCTGGTGGATCGAACAATAGTAAATTTCCATCTAAATAAAAATAACAGATAGAGAATGCTTGTATATAACTAGTTTATAATCCATGACTGTTCAAGTGTTGCTTGAGAATATGACAACTGATGATTCACCCGCTCAATAGAAAGAGGTACAAGGCCACACTGATAGGTGGATCATATTAGTGCAAACAAAATTTCCTTGATATCTCTACTAAACACTTTTTTTTCTTTATCAACTCTCATTTGTTCAATTAAATAAACATCAATTTGATCAAAGACGATCGAACGGATATGAATATCTTTCACTCATTGGAGCACATACTTGTTGTGTCTGACGACTTTTTTAATGTTGTCTGTGTTGGTCGTCGCTCTTCATTATTCTTGACATTAAAGTGGAATGGATCAAACACATTTTGCTGAAATAATGGCTAAGAGAAAAAGAAAAAAACAGACACAAATGTCAGTATATTTTAATTTCAGAAAGATTTTCGTTTCTCACTTGAGCGGATGTCGGTAACGACGGTGCAATGGTTATAAGATCGTGAGATTCGGGCTCTAATGATCTCAATTTGGTTTCATATTGTTGTTGTTGTTGTCTAACTTCTCCATCAACGCTTGAAGAAGTATCAGCAACTAAGACAAGAAAGTAAGGTCGTATAGATGAAATGGTAAAAAGACACATTTTTTATTCCTATTGCAAGAGTTTCAGAAAAAAAAACTATTTATCATTAAACAAGTCCTATAAGTTAATGAATTTGGCATTCATACATCTAAATCAACGATATATTAAACAAATTTATAATAAAAAAAAAACAAAAAAACATAGAAACAAATAACGGCTATTTTAACATAAAAATAATTAAGTTCATAGAACGATCGAAGTACATACGACTTTTATAAATATTATTTTTTTATCGAACTGAAATCAATAAACTATTCGCTATATAATCGATTTTTAAAAAGAGTTAGTTATTCGAGATCGTTACCAGCAAACTATAGCACGAGAACTTTAGAAAGATAGAAAATGTATATGAGCATTGAAAATTTTATTTCTCATTTATACAAAAATAAAATATTCTGTTATAAATCTAAACTCTCGGTCTTAGCATAAAACAGTTACAGAAGAAAGAATTTTAATACCTGTATAATGTGTTGCTTTGAAAATTGAATCATTTTGAAAATTTACGCCGATATATATTATATACAACAAAGATAAATAAAATAAAGAACAATAAATAGTCTGAATTATACACGTAGGAATTTATCCTTTGATAAAACCATATTTCTTTAATATATGTCTGTTATATAACACGTAGAAGATTTCTATTCAGATCGGAAAAAGTTTAATATTAAAATCAATATTTTTATTCATCAGTATTAGTCTAGTTAGTTGTCTTATACAATATCTCAATAAAAACAAATAATAAAAAACAAATAAATTTTTTTGACTAGACAGATAAAATACGTGATCATAATAGCTTGATTAGGTTTGATGAACACATATGCCTCATTACTGTTTTCAAAATATGAGAAAATGAAAACCAATAAAAATGAACATATAGAAAAATAAATAGTATTTTAAAAATAAGAAAAATATAAGAGTCAAAGTAAGCATCTTATTTTTAAAATTTAAGAACTATTCATAACTTCTTATCACGAGTATTCATATTGACTCTATTTCTGTTAGAAAAAATGTTTGAAAAATTCAATAATAAAAGAGAGGAAAAATATTGATTTGAAAATGCATATATACTAAGTGATAAGATAAAATAATATTATTATTGATTCGATACAATCCAGATCAACTGTTTGCTAATGAAAAGAAAAAAAGAATTGTGCATATACTAAATATTTATATTCTAACAAGATTCAAGGAACTTTCTGACGTTCTTTTTCACAAACACTGGAATGTTGTTATTGATCTTCATGAGAATGACGATGATGATGATGATGATGATGTTTAAAGGGTTTTGCTAATTTTTTTGCCATTTTTACCATGGATGTTTGTGAATGTAACTTTGGAGATTGTCCTGTTTGCTCTTGTTTCTCATTCTTTTCTACTTCATTTTCATCATCCGAATCACTCTGGTTGTGATTTTCATTCTTCTTTTGTACAGATCCGTATGTCATGTCTCGAACCAATTCAGCTAAATCTTCATTTTTATTTTCTTCAATTATTTTTTGTCTTAGATGTTTTTCATGTTTAAGCGAACGTTTTATTTGTTTTGTATGAACATTTCCATATGTTATTTGGCCATCATGTTTTTTCATTCGACTACGTTTATATTGTTTTAAATAATGTTTTGGTTGCCATTGTTTGACAGTTTCTTCAAGATATTCTCTGAATGGACCTTTATGATGCTTATGAATCTTCTTTTTTGAAATATGAAGTTCAGCCAAATGTTCGTCGTAGGAAGAGGACGATTCCGAACTTGAACCATACGGGCTACTAGTGCTTGAATGTGAATCAATATCACTATCATCCGATGAAGGTGTTGTATATTTATCATTATCACTACTACTATTGGCAACAATTTCTTTATCTTTTCGAATTTTTACATCAGCTATCTGTTCACCATGTTTACGACGTTTATGTTCAATAGTACGTGCAAGATCATGGACTATATCTAAATGGTTTGCAATTTCTTCGTCTGATTTTACTTTCACTGGTTCTCCATTATTTTCATATTCAGGCATCTCAATATTTTCACTAACTAAAAATGACAAAAAAACACAAAACGATCGTTGTATGTGTATACACTTATACACAAATTCTTATTAATAGCAAAAAATATTTTATTTTAAGTTAATGCAAAAACATATCTACTGAAAGTTGTTGACGTTTCAGTATTAATGGCGACATAAATTTCATCATTTTAACGCTAATAGTATACAAAATCTAGTGACAATTTTTTGTTACTTAGTTTCTTTCTTTCTTCATGCGCACGTATTAACACTGTCAATATCAATCATCGATCAATTTTAATGTTGCAATTATTCAAGCGTTTTTAGATATTTTTGTTTATACTTCTCACCACTGAAATAGCTTTTTTCCCTTTTCCCACTATACATACTTTTTTCGAATTTTAGCAAAATTTTATTAAGATACTCATCGTGTTCGTCTAAAAGCAGTGATGTCACTATTTGTGTATCTTGTTTCTTTTTTTTTTTCTTGAGCAAGTGATTTTGATATCGCAGTAATAAATGTTGATTAATTAGATCAGTATAGCTGTGGCTAACAACTAACCGAATGTCATATTTTACAATTAAAAATGAGAAGAGAAAATATTCACTCTTACCGACACCAGCGACCGTTACTTCTTGTTCAGTTGATAAACTTTCTTTTGATGGCTGTTGGTAAGGGCCAATATCACTAGAAGAAAATATACACGATATTGAAAATAAATAGGAAGAGAAAATATACATCGTTTTTAAAAATGTACAGGCAAAAAATATTCATGTAGTTATTCAAAAAGTAGCTTACTGTTGTAAAGCAGATTCGGGATACATTGTTTCATTTACATTGGAAAATAATAAATTTAATTTTTGCATAATAGCAAACTGTTTGTCTTCGTCTGGTATACGTTTTCTGAATGTGGTACCATTTGGCAACTAAAGGAAAAATATATAATTCTCAATAGAGAGACTGTTATATGACTTATCAAAATAATATCTGTAATTTTTAAAAAAAATGTATAATACCTGATCTTCTTCTGGTTTACTAACTCGTCTTGCATAATCACCATGTTCGAAGAACATATTCAACGTTAAAAGTGATTTATTCCATGAAAAACTAAAAGAAGAAAAAAAGAAGTAAAATCAGTAAAGGAATGATCTCTAACAGAAAGACATACAATTTATCTATAATATACGAATCGAGATCATAATTTTTCTTGATGTACAATACAAATTCATCCAACATATTTGCTTTTCTATCGATAATATCTGATCTCATGATCATATCAAAGAGAATAAGTCCATTTGTTGGTGCAAAACGTTCATAGATCTTTATATATTCATGATATAATTTTACTTCATCACATACTTCTACTTCAATAGCGAATATACCACTAACAGGTCGATGGTCAGATGTTTTAACTTCTGAACGACCATAAAATAGTTGCGTTGAACAAACATGAGGCATACTTCTCCATAGAATACGATCTGTATACGATGGTGTACGAGCTTTTTCACTTGTATCATAATAATCATTTCCAATATCATACTTATAAGTAGGTGGAAACAATATTTGACCTTCTTTAAATTCATGAAACACCTAAACAAATTTAGTAGTTTATAACACAGAAAGTATGGCTATTATCAACCTACTCTTCCTTCAGTATGTTCTCTTCTTAGTTGATCATAGGTAATTAATTGATCATACATATTATCAGATAAAAGTTTTTCTACTTGAGCACGTGGAATTGTTAAACGATAATTAAAATCTCCAAAAAAAAAAATGTGATCATGCCATAAAGCACGAGATGGCTAAAAATTAGAAAAACAGTTTTAATTGATTTTAGAAAAGAGAAATTATTGTTCTACAATCGAAATAGTGTATACAAACCGCTTGAAATGATAATTTTTCCATGATTGATTTATAGTCTTTGTTGCGCTCAGCGTCTTCATTTTGTCCAGCTGAGAAATGTGCACATACAAAACATATTGATGTACTATGTAATACTAAGCGAATTGCAACAGCTCCTTTATTGCCCATTTTCCCACCGAGACCTGTTTTAACTGAGTCAATAGCAATATTCCTAGAATTAATGAGAAAAATAATATACATTAATCTGTACAAAGTAGAGATCTTCTTACTTACTTGACATATTGTGCTAAATCTCGACGAATAAAAACAGCTAAACAAACGCCAACCAATTGATCATTTCCCAACAAAATATATTCATCATTTGGATATTTTGTTTTAAAATGATATTGAACTTGCTTCACCCACCGACTGGCATTCTCGGAGCTAGAAAAAGAAAAAGAAACATGATGAAGAAGAAAAAAAAAGTGTATTAGTTGAGTGTTCAATTAGTAAAAAATAATGTTCTATTGCTCCAGATGTGCATTTCATACCTTTGCCAAACCATATTTGTCGCTGATAAATCACATATTTCTTGAAATCCAATAGCTAATATATCGGGCATCGCTTTTGTATATTCATTAGAGACAATACCTAAAGAATTGGAAAAATGAACACAGGAGTCATAAAATTGAATAAAAGAATATAGTCTAATTGGCCGACGCTCACAAAAGTACACTAATATATTTATGAACTCAGCAATATGTATTTTTAAGTTTTTTAATAAGAACTGATAATGTTATATCAATGAATGATCAGAATAGTCCTTCTATTTCATAAGTGGGATTATCCCTGATAATTATGTCAGAACTACACTATTTACCTTGATTTAAGTTTCTTCTGTCATTTTTGACGTTATCTGGTCCATCCAAGATCCATGAATCTAGTATTTGTGGATAACCCTGTTGTAATGCTGGATTTTTATCACCATTTATATTCCATGTACCAAGTGAAACACGAAACGTTTCCTTTTTTATGTAAGATTTTCGAATATTAAACATTTCACTCAACACAAGTCCATCAGCTGTTTTTAATAAATAAACATTAGAATAACCAAACAGAGACAAAAGAAAACTATCAACTCACAAACGACATATGGTGTTAATAGTGCAGCAACTGAGCGCTCATGTAAATAAGAATCTTTAGCATACGAATAGATTAATGTTTGTATTGACTGTTGTTTTTCATCGTCACGTAGATTATTTTGAATAGCACGACCAACACTTCGTTGAATATCTTTGGCCTGGAGAAAAGATATAAAAGGTGGATTTTACTTTCATATGAAGGAAAGTTAGTCGCTGTGTTTATTTGCCAACGGGGTGATAAACGCAAAAGACTCGCAGTTAATGATCGTATTTAGCTCCTGTCTCTCGGATTAGCCATAAAATTAATGCTACTTTGTGATTCAACGCTAGTACTTTGCATAGTGTGCTTTCTCTTCTAAAAACTGAATTATATCTCTTTACCTTACTGCGTTGTAACAATGCACCTGTACCAGTATATATTCGGCTAATATGATCACCATTTAATACCCATAAACCTTTTAAATGCTCAACTGTATTATTTATATGTTTTCGTTTCAATGTTGCTAATTGTATTTGTAATACCTTAAACGAAAACAATACAAACACTCATGAACATATACCATAGAATAAATAAACATACGGCTATGCCAATTGTTAACTGAACATTATTCGTACGATCTAGACAATCAATGCAATTGACACGAAACACACCTTGTTGTGAACTAAATAGAGAACGTAGAAAGATACTGTCACTGAAACGTAGATTACACTATCTAACCATTGCACAGCTTTATCCATATACGTAAAACAACTGTAACGTTCAATCAATTGATTGCATGGATACTGTGAATTTTGTATCAGCAAATGATCAACGAATTGTTCTGGTGTTAAATTTCGAACTGTTGTACTTTGTTTATGATATTCAAACCAGATAAAATCTTTTTCTTTTATAGATGATTGTGGTTTGTCTTTTTGTTGTTGCATTTTTAGCTGTTGATTTTTGACGAATAACGTAAATAATTTTTTATATTCTTCGCCAATCTTCGCTTCATGATTACCAGTTTCCACAAGATTAAGAATCGTTATACGACCATAATGATGATAAAGACTTTTGAAATGTCTACAAAGAAAATATTGTTGTCAATTTACGTCGTATACACATAGATTTTAAATGTCTCAAATTCAGTAGTCGATTTTGGATGTAGTAAGTAACGGATACAACTTACTCAAAAAATGCCTTGTAACTAAGAGCCTCACTTCTCGAGATAGTAATACGATGTGTTCCAACCTACAATAACAAGAAGGGTAAGTTAGATATATTTTTATCACATAAGAACAGAACGAAAAAAATCAGCAAGTCGGTCGAGTTGATAAAAATACATAGTATATTTAATTGAAAAGAACTGCGAACAAAAACGATCGGTCAACCGAAGTTGACCCGTCAAAATATTCTTAAACATAAAAATCTGAACGTATTCTTTCACATTCAATTTAACACAAAACAAGCGTAATATTTCTTTACCTGAAATTTAGGCTGATACCAGAAGATAGGTATAGAACCACGAATAATGACAAACGAAGAATAATGTTTGTGTTTTGGAATTACAACAATCTTAAACATGCAAAAATGTAAATAATAAATATAAGAGCAAAATCAGATCGTTACTTACTTGTTCAGTTTCAACAAAATTTGCCACTGCACCGTCGTCATTCACACCACGAACATTAAAACGTGTACCAGCTCGTTCACAGCTCAGTCTAGACAGAAAATGCAATGAATTTAGATACATGTTATCCGTCAATAATGAAACGAATCAACCTGGAAATAAGCCATAATTCAACATCATCTGAAGGATTTCGATAGGTTTCTATTCCACCGCACATAACTTTTGGTATCCAATAACGAACATCCACTCCGAATTTCAATAACGGTAAACATAAGCCACGATTCCTTAATGAAAATAAATATATTTTTATACTTTTCTCTGGTTGATGTTAAGCTTTTAGTAGTTACCAATAGAATCTTAAATCTGAGTCATGTTCTTGTATCATACGCTGTGTACACAATGTTATGTCGTATGGCTTATTGAAATACATTTTATCATTGTTTGGTTTTGAATCGCAAAATGTTGAATAATAAAAACATCGGGCTTGAAATAATTTTCTAAAAGCAACAGAAAATGAGAATAAAATCATTAATAAGAACTAACGTTTGACATACTTGATTCCAGTAACATAGTTCTCATCATCTGGATTATCGCGTATCGATATTGTTGCTACTTGTGTTATGCCTGAAATACAAGAAAATATTTTTAGTTTCAAAAGAGATAAATGAAATAGATTCGCTTACTTACGATAAATATAGGCATCGTATAATTGTCCAAGAAAAACACTGTCAGTGGCAAATATCATAAATGGTCGAATCGTTCCAGCAGCTAAAAATATATAAAGAAACGTTTCAATTCAAAAAAAATGTATTAAAGGTTTATTTACTTAAATAAAACAAACCGTTCAATCAAAAAATCCGCTCTTGTATAAATAATCTCATCATTCTTTCCGTTATTTACTGTAACACTGCAATTTGCTTTTTCTAAGCTAAATTCGATTTCGAATTTTTGGGAAAACTACCCAGGACTTACTATTTGCTGTGATACTATTTGCTGAACTATTCAATACTAATACGCCTAAGAATGCTTTTGCTTTTAACAAAAGTGTTGGTAAACTTTCCGAGTCGTTTGTGTCTAAAAATAGAGAAAATAAAATATATTTCCATAAATGAGGCGAGTATGATATAAGTACGTAAGGATTGTTGATCAGCACTGTAAAATTTTGTTGTTGACAATGCCGATGTTTCAGCTGATAAACGAATATCTTTTAGTAGACTAACTGTAAATGGTAATGTATAGATGTGTGCGCTATTTTTTTCTTGTTGTTTCTGGTAACGAAAGTAAAGAACTTCATTTTCACCATTTTGAGGTGGTTGTAACTGTATATAAAATGAACCATATTGCAATGGTTGGTGATGTTGATCTAACTGATTTGTTCGAGGTAAAACTTCAGCTTTACGAAACAAGGCAACATCCCACTTTGATATTGGAGCTTTTATCGGCGGAAGTATTGGACGGATGGGAACATTTGGATTTAGCGTATTAGGAAACATATATATCAGCGTTGATTAATCAAACATCAACAAAAAGAAAAACGTTCAATCTAAAAATTTTGTCATATGTTATAGAATTCTTTTAACTTTCATGTCCTTTCTTTATAGAAAATCACCATATCAAATTCATACTTTTACAACCAACATGAACGTCTAGAAAATCATAGTTTACGAGTTTTACGAGTCTGAGTATCCAGTTTTATGTACTAATTCACATTCAAATCAACCTTTTTCTTGGTTCATGCTGAATTGCTGGTTGCCTAGATCAATTCATTTTACTCGTGGCCACGACGAATGAGCTTCGCACATTAGTAAAGAAGTACAAACAACAGTTATTAATTATATTGACAATCATCTGCTTTACTGTCAAAAACTAGAAAATTACTAGTATTTATTAGAGAGGAACGAATGATGAATAAGCTCAGTGATTTTCATTCACCAGTCAAAAGCTTGTCAGTATTCTCCATAGATTCTTTTATACCACTATTTGATGTTAGATCTACATATTTAAGAGCGACTCTGTATTCGATAAATACCGCTAGTACTGATGCTCCACAGTCAACGCAACTATTTTACTATTAACATGATTGTAACGACTTACTCCTAACCTTTACTTTTGACGTATCGTAAGACCATCTAAACCTCTCTTGAGCTAACAAGTAAAATGTGGACGAGATAGACCAATAGAATAAAATGAATTGAGGCAATATCCATTCATATATTCATATTTATTAAAATAATTGTGGGTCTTTATAATTCGTTTCAGTTGTTTACGCAAAAATTCACTCTCTCCACTGGAATAATTATATTTAATATTATTTAAAAAAACATATATAGTCGATCAATCGATTCAGTTAAACGAGTTAAGGTAAGAGTTCGTTGACTTTTAAGTTGTACGAGTAAGTTGAATATTGATTATTTAACTGAAATTATTATTGTTCTTTAGAATGTCTGTGAATGTACGATGTTATAATTGCAATGGAAACGATAGTCCTACAATGAATTTAGCATGTAATCATACAATGTGTGAGTATTAAATTGTCTAGTTTTTGTTAAATTGGCGTAAACATAATAAATTATTCAAATGATGGACAAAATTTCTACATGTGAAATTACTAATAGGTAACATATAGATGGTCTAGAAGTGTGACAGTTTTACTCGAAATTTTCAGAATAACAGTCTCACAAATAATTTGGATTTACACACATAATAATAGCTTTGAAAACAAATCCTGTCAATACTATACCATATACTATATCCGAAGTATCAGGAAATCAAATGCGCACGATTGAAAATCTAATAATTAAAACTAGGCTTATATATCACTAAAAAATAGATGTATACTAAAGCTTCAAGTAAAAAAGAGTATGTTTTGCATTTTTGAAATATATCTTTCTCTATAAGATTATCTACAGCTTCTCTAATAATTAGATTGAAAATTCTGTATCCTTATCATACATCTTCTTTCGTAAGGAAAATTATTAGATCTATGCAATTTATTATCACATCAAGAGTAAAGGTGTTAGCGAAGTAAAAGGTAAAAGAATGAGTAAAATTTTATTTATTCGCTAATCTTCCGTATATCGAAGACAAGCGGAACGATTTGTTATCAGAAAAAAACGAATTGTTCAGCGATATATTTTTATTGATATTGATTGTACATACATCTTTGTTATTAGCCAGCCAAAGTGAGGACAAAATTATAATCTAGTATTTCTTTTGTCACCGCCTTAATTTCTTTTTCAATAAAAATCATCAAATTTGCAAGATCAGTACATCACTTGAAATGCGATTTTCTATATTATTGCTTGTGTTAAATTGATGAGAGGCAGCGACGTCTCTCTTCATCGAAGCTTTGAGGCCTTTTGTGCCACCTCAGAGATTCGAGCCTTTAGTTGCACCACCTGAAAAATGAGTTTTTACAGCAAAACAGCGTCCCACTTACTTTTGTTTGAGTCATTGTGCCTCAAACGTCTCACAGGATAGACGCTCCTACACTAGACAAGAGAGAACACGTTTTTGAAAACAGCAGGACAGTACATTTAGCTGCATAAACGTACAGATTTAAACCAAAGAAGCGTTATTTTGGATCAATGTTGCAAAGAAGTGAATTTTTTATCATATTTGCACTTCTTTCTTGCATTGCTTGGCACACCACACCACACCACACTCTAGCATGTACGTAATATATGCATATAGAGAGAAAAAGAAAAAACTGATGTTTGAAAACCAGATGTTTCCTTTCCTTTATTTCCTTCCGAAGCTAAATTAGCTGAAATTTCCTATTGAAGTTCTTACGATAAAGAGTGATAGAATAAGTTTTTCAACAGCTGACATTGAACCCTATCATGTCTTATTCTGTTCTGAATCAATACACAAATCTTATACCATTTTTTTTCGCAACTATTTGCGTAGGGCCTACTTCTTTGTCTGATAATACATTGAGCTCTTCAATTAAGGCCACCGTTGTCGTTCAACAGCCGGTGCATCCTTTGTCGATGGAAAATTGCGATGTAAATGTGGTATGGCAGACGATTTTGATTATCAAGGACAAAATCTACCAAAACAATTTGTTAGCGGTGATGGCTATTTTCAGCAAGTAAATGTTACCCTAAACTACTTTGCAGATTAAAATCATGATTCATTCATTTATCTAGACCTCTCCACCACCGCCACCACAACCACATCACTCGTACAGACATAATATACCACCAAATCCAATGCAAATTGCTGAAAAACTTCAATTAGTTCATTTGTCTGGCGCAACATCTTATCCTCCCGCTCCGCAACAATTTCAAACTCCGATGCCTCATGGTTCAACCCATAATTATTATCCATATTATCAACGTAAGTCTTGTGCCGAATATATATTTTGAAAATATATTTATTCATTTTTTTCTTTCGTTTTCAGCTGAAGCACCTATAACACAAACATCGCAGTATAATGGCATGAATTATAATAGTGGTGATCGTCCAGGAAATAATGTCAGTCGTGTAAGTAGCATTATATTTATTATATTTATTATTATAAAGTTTTTCCTGTCATTTTCAAGCACAAATCACTCACTCGTCTTAACAAGATATCTTTTTTTTAAACATCAACCTCCCCATTTATGTTTCCCAAATGGAATGAGCATTGTCTCGGAAAACTGTCATTTTTATCTGTTGTTAATCTTTATAAAATCAGAACTATAAATTGAGAGATACTTCTAGTAGATATTTTTCTTGTAACATACGAAACTATCTAATTGCTGAACGTTTCATCAGTTCTTGTTTACAAAGCGCAGAAAGGACGGTGTCTTTAATGAGCACGAAGTAAATAGTCATTTCAACAAGTAAGAAGCTTTTCACGCTTGTCGCATGTATAAATTAGTTTAGTTACAACTAGTCAACGTTGCTCTCATTTATCATCACAAGCGAGTTTGACTTCTAATTACTCAGAGCTTGATCGTCTACTCTCTTGTCTTAGTCGAATGTCATACTTCCTACGCCACAAGTAAATGATGCCGCTCCATCTACAACAATAAAAGCCACTAGCACAGCGACAACGACCGTTGTTGAAACAACAGAATCGACTCCCGTGACCGATGATCCATCAACTGAACATACACAATCCACTAAGTTTGTTTACAATTTAAAAAATTATCGTTATGATTATTTTTTATCTGATTTATATTGTGATTTTGACCCTGTTTTCGGTAAATTTGGTGGTCCAACTGGTATTTGTGCATTGCCCGATGATCGTCTATTAGTGGCTAATTTTGATCGTGATTCCGTAATGTTAATTGATATTACGGGAGTTGTACACGAAATATACAAAGATTTACCTACACCCAAGGCTGTGGTTCATTTTCCATCATCACCACAAGCAGTTGTTGCCACTCGTAAAGAAGTTGTACTATTAGATCTAATAGAAAACAAAGTAATCACTCGTAGTAAAATGAAAGGATTTTATCCATGGAATCTTCAATATTTGCCAGAACAAAATGTTTTCGTAGCATGTGATCCAAGTGGAGAACGCTTAGTATTTTTAGATACAAATTTAGGTAAGTAATTAAATATTTAGATAAAAATGAAAAATTAAACAAATTATACATCTTTACTTTAGTTGAAATTGATCAATGGTCGTTAACTGATCCAGATCAGGAACAAGTGCGTCAACAACAACCACAATTATATCAGAAAACTTATCCGTATGCTGCCTATTTTCTACCTGATTCATCATTTGTGTTAACTCATCGTCAAGATAAATGTCGTATATCGGAATATGATAGTGTTGGTTTAATAAAATCAACATATGACATACCACAGTCATTACAATCATTTTCATTATTTGTTGATACTGAACGAAAATGTTTATTAACAGATAAACTAAATCATCGTCTTGTATCAATAGATGAAAATAAACAAATTGAAGAATATAAATGTAAATCAGTTGTTGAACCGCATTCATTAACATTTTTATCAAATGGCACAATGTGTATTACAGATTGGACAAAAAGTCATCGTACAAGTGGTGGAATTAGTATTATATCAGCAGAAGATTTACAAAATTATGAAGCATAAATTTTTTATTTATTTTTAACCGAATGATAGAGAAACAATTCAGTATGTATGAGAGTGAGTGTACGTGCCCTTTCTTTTTCTTCTCTGATAGATAGTGTTTATTTGTACCTCTCATTCTCATATTTTTTGCTCTTTTTTTTTTATTGTGTATTTGACAAACGTTAGAGTGGAGAAAAAAAAAAAAGATCGCATTTAATATAGATTATTGTTGTCAACACATATATCTCTATGAACGATGATCAAGTTTTTATGAATAGTTGAGTATATGTGCTTTCGTTTCTTACCTTCTATCCTTTCACTCTTCTTTTTTTGTTTGCTGTTGTTGTTGATGTTGTTATTTAGATTTTTTTTTTTTTGCTTCTCTTTTTTGTTGATGTTATTATTGTTAAGATAGTTATTAGACGGAATACACAAACAAAAACATACATATTTCATTTTAAAAGATTTTACATTCAAAAAAAGAAATTAACTACTAAAAAACAGAAGACTAATAGTCGTATTTTGTGAATCGGTTTTTGAAACCTTTATAAATCATATTTCTAAGCAGTGATATGATTTTATGATATTGAACAATTTACATACTTCATATAAGAATTATTATTTTTCTTAATTTCACAACATTCTCAAATGATCTTTGATCCTAGTTTATTAACGAATATACTTGTTTTGTTTTTTTTTTTTGTTTTTTTTGGACAAATTGTAATAGATATTCTCTATCGACAACTATATTAAAAAAGTTAAAAGAAATACACATACAGAAATAGAAATATAAAGAGAAATAACATGAAAAGAATATCTTTAATATTCTTTTCCTATATTAAGTAATTGATAAATGATTTGTGTTCATCATCGATAACAGTGAATTTGGTATATTTTTCATATTAAAAAAAAGTAAACGTTTTGCTCGATTTTGTGTTTCACTCAATGTAACCAATCTCCAATTTAAACGATCAAATATAACTGACCATGGTCTTTCAACATTTAAAATTTTTTTAGGTTTTAAATATTCATTTCTCATTATTTGCCATATACAATTTGCATTATAATCAGCAATTAACCATCCACCAAAATGATCTCTGGATACTTTAAATCCTGTTACTTCAATTTGTCTTAGTAAATTTAAATTATAATCAAATATGAGTAATGCTACATCACATAATATTGCTAAATGTTGTGTATTATCATCCGTAGATATATCCCATATGGTTGATGATTCTAAAATATGTTTAGCTAAACAATTTAATTTATAATCATAACGTTCTAATAAAAATTGAGTAGATGATGATTGTGTTATTGATCCTATTTTATATGTATGAAAAATTGATGAATATGATGTTGTTATACGTTTTGGCCAATCACCATTAATATTAATTGATCGTAATATTTTTGTTAATGTTTTATTACATAAACATATTTGAGTTTGTGTAGCTATAACCCAAAATGACATTGATTTTGAATAACATATATCAACAATACCATCATAAGGCCACAATAGAGAATAAAGACTTTCATCTGGTTTATACAATATCAATTGTTTATTTAATTGATGATATAAACATAATTGATTGTCACCACTTATTTCAAGAAATCGCCAAAATTCATTACCTAAATTTATTGTACGTTGATAAGTAAATTCTAATTGTTCAAATAAATTTGTATATTCATAACGTGATACTTTTGCATAAAAATCAGGTGACGGAGTACGACGATGGTTATTACTGTGATGTGTATGATGGTGACGAGTATCATCTAAAAACACAAATACGATATAAAGAATAATTTATCTGTAATGAAATAGAGACCATTTAAATTTGATTATATTTCAAATATTTCTCTATCACTTTCTATTAGATAATCTAGTCAAAATCTAATTCACTCGAAAAATAAAATTTATAGATTATTTTGTTAACTTTTCTTTTTCTATTAAAAATATGTATAATTTTGTACCTGTATCAAATCGTGACACTTGTTTGACTCCTGGATGATCGTGTGTTGGTCTCCAACCATTTTCTAACATATTTATCCAATGTTCTTTATCAATAATATACCATGAACTGAGTAACTGTTTAGTCAACGTTTTACTCTCACCTCCTCCTCCCATATCTGTATGTCGTCTTTGTACTTTTTTTTTATTTTCATCTTGCTCACCACTTGTACGTCGAGTTTGTAAATTATTTGTATCCATTTGTTGATTATTTGTAGTAGTTTTAGTATTATTTGTTGACTCTGATCGATGTTTTTGAGTTGATGTATGATTTGAATTATGATATTGTTGTTGTTCATCTTTTGTAGTACATCCATATATTTGATTTTCAAATGATATATCACCGTGAGGAGAATGATGGTGTTGATGATGTGTTGAAGTATAATTATTATTTTTATCTATTTCTTCTGTGTTAATTTGTTTACCTGCTAATGTTTTTGATCGTTGTCGACGATCATGATTTTTGTCCGATGATATTATTTTTCGAGCAAGATTTTCGGACTGTTGATGTTGATCATTAATACTGGATGGTATCTTTGATTTGACAAATGTCATATCATTGGTGATACCTGTTGTTGTTGTTGTTGCTTTATCATACAATTCAAGAATATCTGGATCAACATTTAATGTTGTACGATGAATTGATTGTACACGTTCAATTGGAATATTAATTGGTTCACGTGCTAATAATGTATGACGGGCTTGTGATGTGGGTGATGTCACTAATTTATTACTATTATTTGTACTATTACTATTCATATGTAATGGTTCATTTAAACGATCCGATGTTAAAGATCTTCGATCTTTTGTAAAGGTTCGTGCATCATCGTGGAAATAAATGGACGGAAGTGGTGATAAACGATTATTGCTTGGCGGAGTTTTACATCTTTCATCTGGCGAAGGATTGGGCATCGATCGTCTTTTTTCACTGAATTGTAGTTCGATATTTTCATTATTGATCGTATTCGATGAAATTTCATTTATCTAATAGATAGAGAAATATTCAGTAAGAGGATACAAATTATGTTAATTGTCTTTGTATTAGAAATAAAAAAAACTTTCAATTTCAATTTCATTTTTCTTAGTACCTGTTGTTTATCATCGTATTTTCTACGTAAATTTTTTCTTATTTCTCTTAAACGTTGAAATCTTCTAACTGAATCATCAAACGAATCAGATTGAAATAATTTATTTTTGCTGTTATTATCATTTAAACCAGTATTATTTGATGAGTTTGACGATGACGATTGTGTAGATGAGACTGTTGGTTGAGGTGAGACATTGTTTATTAATGTCTGAAAGTTACGATGATGATTTGTTGGTGTACGTGATCCATCCACTAAATGTTTTTGTTGATGAGATTCAATATCTCGTTGAATAAACGGTTCATGAGTTACTGTTGTTCGTCGACTATTTGCATCATATAAATATTCGGCATTATTAATATTATCTAATGATTGTAAGGGAGAATACTAGAAGAAGAAAATCGAGAATTAAAAAATAATAATAAAAGATTAATTTTTGAATTTATTCAATAAGCTCTTTATCGATAATAAAATCATCTAAAGTTTTGTCATTCGTTTATTTTTTCCAACAAAATATTCTCACTTTTATTATCATATCATCAAGAATCACAAAGATAATATTAAAATTAAAAATATCTCATCGATACTTTACTAATACTTTCAAGCATAACGAATTTAAAAACGAGCACCAGAAACCAAGAAATTATCTTTCTTAAATTATCGACTAGTTATTTTGAAATGTATCTACATTTTTTTTATTTATTACGTAATTTACCTATATAAAGATGAGATTTCTAGGAAGAAAGAAAGTATCAAGGACTAATGTTAATTGAACCAAAAGTTACTGTGTCCTAGAATATTTTATTCAAATAACAATAGATCTCTGCAATATTTGTTAAAAATTGATTTAATTTTTAATTTTTATATTTTCATGCTATCGTATGTCTGGTGAATAATTGAATAGTTTATGTAATATTATTTACGGTTATTTTTGTGGGTCTATCTGAACGTTATTTGATATGATCAAAATGACTCTTTTCTCCCTTCATCATCATCATCATCATCATCATAATCACTATAAGCACGGTGTGTTTATAATCGTGTTAGTACGTGTCTACTCGGTTTATTCGTTTAATCATTTTATGTGCGTATGTATTGTATATATCGTCTACTTATGATAACAATATATTATGATTAAATTCAATTAGAATTTATTCAATTTACTCTTCTATACACACAATTTGATTTAAACATTTTAAATCTTTAATCAATTTAGATACTTTTTATGCTTATTCATTCATTCATTTCTTCAATCAACAATTTTTTTTTACGTAAGACTAGAAAAATATCATTTCCGATAATATAACAAAAGGTTATGTTGAAATGTATACTACTGTTACTACTACTACTACGTATTTAAACATAGATAAAAATATACTTTGATCTATTAATTATATTTTATGTTTATAGACAGACCTTGGCTCTAGTGAAAAATGAACTTATCTTTTCAAAAGAGAATGAAACTCCACAGTTATTATTATATTTAATTTTACAACACCAATACGATTGACACATATACCTCAAACTCGAACTAACCCTGAATATCATGATTTTATTTGACTTTCTTTATAATTAGAGATTTTGATGATTTTATATCCTTGTTAATCATCGAAACATGATTAATGCACGTATTTCATAGTAGAGAAAATCATATTTAATCTAAGAAAGATCGCTAATCAATGGTCTATTTTAATAAAGTAAACCTGAGTGAACATCACTATAATGGAAAAAAAATATCGTTCAAAAAAAATAGATAACATTTCACCATTAACTTTTATCAACCGATTGAGAACATCTCTTTGTACATATAATTAACAGGAAACATTTTCTACTAGAAATAGTCAGTTGTTAAATATTTTAATCTTAGCTGTTTAGAAATTCTATGGATGAGGATTTATTTTTTCTCTACAATAACTAATGATATTTAACCTTCAAATTTAATGAAGATAAACATGTCTATTCTTGACAATTTTATTTTGTCACATTTTAAATAGAATGTGTTTAAAAGTTGATTTTTATTGATCATACGTAATTACAATGAATCCTTGTTCAAACCTCATCCTATTCATATTATTGACACTGTTTATCAATGATAGTTTCCCCATTAGTATCGTCGACTTTACGTTCTCTTTCATTCATTAATATTGTAAATTTACAATTATTTGTAGATCTAGATATGTTTGAAAGTTTTCTTTCTTTATTTTTATTTTTTTGCTTCTATTGATAATGTGTGGTGAATGACATTAAAAAACATAGTTTTACTATAAAAGTTAACAAGAGAAAAAAAGGCGACCTCGACAATTGAAAAGGGTAGATGTGTAATGTTCCGTATGTGATATTATAGACAAAAGGACATCTAGAACAACAATTCGTGTATATACATGTATTAAAAAGAAGAGAACTTTTAAATTGTAAAATTATGCAAAAAATACTAAATTATTTACGAATAGTAGTATTAGTAATCAAGGACAATTGGAGTATGAAAAAAATGAACTTGAGTTTGAAATAATATAATTACAACAACAAATCAAGTTTATTTATTCTAATGAAACCTTTAAGGAAACAAAAATTTCGTTTTCATCAAAACTCAATAGTTCTAAATTGACTGATACTAATTATATATCCAACCTCTTAGACATGAGTACATTCTTCAAGGATAATTGAAAATTCTAGAAGATTATAATCAGTTTTCTGTTTTTAAATAAGAAATCTTTCTCAGCTCTACGTTTTTACACTTGGATTGATTAGTGAGTGTAGAAGAATATTTAACACATCCTTTATGATTATGCTTTATACCAATAAAGTATAATAATTATAGGAACAGATAATACTGTATTCCAAAACAGAATGATACTTACCAACATTCTCTATAAAATAATTTAAAAAACGTTTTTTATATATTTAAAGATTTTCCACAGAGAGACTATGTTAAACCATTATTCTTACCTCATCTGTTGATAATGATGATGCTGATTGAGGACTTGTACATATGTCTAATACTCGTTTTAATTCTGAACCTAATTCGTGTATATCATGTGAAGATGGAGTAGTTGTTGTTGACGAATGTTTATTAACAATTGAACTATTTTTTTGTTGTTGAATTTGCTTTGTTGTTGATTGTTGACTTGTTGCTGTTGTTTGTATCTCATCGCCAACATCTAAACTATTTGGATCAATACCATCAGCTAATATTAATTTTGATTGTTCTAATTCTTCTCTAATCGATTTTAAATTAATACTAATACGTTCAATTTGTTTTGTATTATCATAACCTAATGGTTCAGAATTCCATCGTCTTGGACCGGTTGTCGACTTTTTACGTTCAATTTTTTCAACAAATAATTGTGTATCAAATTCTAAACGTTCAAATTTATCTAATAATGTTTTTTCTAATTGTTTTTGTTTCATTAATAAACGTTTAATAGCTGCTTCACGCCAATGTTTTAATTTTTTCACTGCTCGTGTACGTAATGTTGGTAAATCATTTAACATTGAACGTAATTTATGTATAAGTTCTTCATTTTGATATTGATGACGAATAATATCAGCCATTTCAAGTTATGAAGACGTTTAAATAGACTCTTCTTGTGTATAGAAAGATATATTGATTTTCTCTATGTACGTATGGATTTTATTTTTTTACTAATACGTTTGTTCCATTTTAAAGATAATGTGAATATATTGATTCTGACAACTAAAAGATGAAGAAAAAAAATATAAAGAGATTCAAAGCAAACATAATCTAAGCAACAATAACAATTCAGAAACTTGAACGTAAACAAACGATAAACGATATGTAAAGATTTTAATGGGAAAAAAATTCGTTTTTTATTTTCTTCTATTTTTTATCCTGTTTATAAAACACAGTCGACATCTCTCTCTCTCTCTTTTCTTTTTCTTTCAATACTGATGATATTGAGATTATTGGACATTGATTATGTTTACTAACTCAAGAAAAGAAAAATAGTCATTCTTCTAAACAAATGTCGTCCTAGTCTATTTATTTTTTGAAAAATATTTTTTAAAATGCATACAGAAGTGCATTCATCCAAAACATTTAAAAGTAATTTAAAAAATATTTTTGTCACCTTGTTATCAACAAAAGAGAATGAGTATATATAATATCTCCATTTACTTTTATACATATATATATATGTTTTTACCTTGTATTGGCCTTGAAGTTAGAGAAAGGTCATCTCATATCGTGTATACACAAATAACTCAAAAGATGAAAAGATGTACTCACATACGTATATAACAGGTGATTGTTCTATAACAGATACAAGTTATAATGACCCTATATAGAGTGCTTTGGACGGAGGCGAGGAGGGGGGGGGGAAATAAAGATCTGTGTTATGTATCTGACGTAGAAAGATTTTCAATTTATAAATGAATACAAATGAATAGTTTTGGCGGATGTTACAGAAGTACTACACGTTTCCACTGTTAGACTCTTTTAAATCTTCATGTGACACTAGAGTCTCTGAAAATCTGTTCAAAATTTTCAAAGTAAGAATTTCTGAGAGTGTACAAAATATCAAACTACATAAGAGCACAAGATACTAGAACGAACGAATATGTTTTCGCAAAGCGATTAGTCGGTATACAAAAAATATAAACAAGTTCGGAATTAATGTTACTTTAATTTAAATGGTGTAAATTCTATAACTATAATACTGTGAAGCAGACTAGTTATGACTAAAACCCGAAAACCACTACATAATAAAAAAGAAAGTCAGAACGCAAAAGACGGATAGAAAGAAGAAAAAAAAGAATTAGTGGTTTTGAATTATCAAAACCAGGTTAAACTGCGGTATTTCAGAAGTATGTGGGTCAACATACAACTTAAGCTACTCAACAGATATTCGATTATTTGACTCGTATTTTCATAACAAAATAGATGCAGTATACTTAGATTCTCTATAGTAGGATAGATCTATCTTCGGTTGTGAGACTATTTCTCGAAAAAAACCTTAAATCATATAGAAACAATGAAAACTACTCGAATAAAAGACTTGGCATTTTTCAATATCTCGACTTGGAAAAGATAAATGGCACAATTAAAAAAGAAAAAATCCACTATTAGAAAAATTGGTAACGTTTTTTTTCATGCCTGATAATTAGATTTGCTGCATTTGTTTGTTGATCGTAATTAACTATAGTTAATTATGATCGTTCGTTCATTCATATAATGAACGAAGTACTTAGACGAATAATACTCTTTTGATAATAATTCTTATTAACTAGCGATGAAAATATACAAAGAAATAAAGCATATCATATATAAATATAGAAGAAAAATAACAATACTATTTTGAAAAACGTTATCTTTTACATGTCAAAGCGTTTAACAAATTTTCTATAGTAGTTTCTCTTTTCTCTACCTGGTTTAAGTATCTAATCGCATTTTTTATCATAAATTATCAATATTTCTGGTCGTATTTGACTAGACATGTGCCAGGTCATATTAACACGTATCTATGATAAACTTATCACTAACATTTGGCAAGATGATGTGTGATGAAATCTTTTTCCTGCGTTTGGAGTATGGGCTATTGGGGTTCTCAACCAATCGATAGAAATCACAATAATCAGAGTACATGCTCTAATAGTCTAACATCTATACTTCATGTTGATATGTTGCAGATAAACTTTAAATTCGGTCAGATTTTAAATCTGTCCGAATTTAAAAGGTTTGTCCGCAACAGATATATACGATTTTATATACGATATTTTATATGGTATATCTGATGGATGTTTAAATCCTACCAATTAAAGTTGCTGGGATGAAATTTATCTTTATAATAGACCAGTGCTGTTTTTCTCACATTTTTTCTTGAATATGCCCGTATATGTGGAATATTAGATCAGATCTACATATTGTTGAGGTTATAGAGTTTATTTATGTTTAGTTGTCGTCTAAAAAATAAGAGCATTTAGTATTGTTCCCAAATCAATATATTGAAAAATGAAAGTCTTTTATTCGAGTAGTTTTTCTTTATTTCTACATGATTTAAGGTTTTTTTTCGAGAAACAGTCTCATAACTGAAGACACATCTATCCTACTATAGAGAATCTAAGTATACTGCATATATTCTGCTATGAAAATACAAGTCGAATAGTCGAATATCGGTTGGATAACCAAAGTCTATGCATGGATGATTAAAATCTATAGTTTCAGATACTTACATTATTCGACTTGTTCGCGTGAAATTTTAATCTCTACAACAACAACAACAATAGCTCAACTCAATATACAACAAAAAACAAAACAAAAGAACCTTTTTCTTTTAATATTTTATTTGCGTCTCTCTCTCTCTCTCTCCCTCTCTCGCTGTATATATATCATATTAAATAAAAAAATAAAATAAAATAAAATAAAGAGAAGAGAAAGCGAGATGAAATCTTTGTAATGGGTGTAATGGTGCAGAAAAGAACAGCAAAACTCAAGCATATAAATTTTGAAACCTCGAGAAACAAAATAAAAAGAAAAGAGTCTTATTTATTTTTGAATCCTTGTTTTTTATGTTGGTACATTTTCGTTTGTTATATTGTCTACAACTTCAAATATTAAATTATCGACCACTAACCAAAAATCCAGGCATCTTATTATTTTTGTCAAAATAAAGAAGATAAGAACAACATATAATTTTATACGTGAGAATCTATTACTCAGATTAAAAAAGATGTAACTTAGTAAGAAGTAAGAAGAGAAAATGATGGAATATGACCTTTTGAAGAAAAAAAACAGAACAACGAACACTTTAAATCAAATTAACATAACAAAAATAAAAAGTGCAAAAAAAGGTGTACGAATATGAATAGTAAGCAATTAAAAAATATATGAAGATGTTGTATCATTTTCGAAAAAAAATATTTATATGAACTCTAACATTTCATAAGAATTTGTTCAAAACTTAATAAAATCAATTACAAGAAATTTTTATCAATAGATGGAAAAATTTCAATGAATCCATAGCTATTTAAGTGAAAGTAATGCTGATTCTCATAGAAAGTATGATTTTGTTTTAAAATAGGAGTTAATGTTAAACATTAACGTAAAATTATAAGTAAAAAATCTTAGACATGGGAAGCAATTTTCATTATTTCTTAGCATATAGTCTTCTTGGAGCAGAATCAACCTGTCTACTCAGTCATTCCCTAGAATTCTCACTTTAATAGTGATTATTTCATCAAGCCAGAGAGTACATTCAGGTATAATAAACCTGCATAATTAACACAATAGCCGCAAGCAGTCAATATTAACAACAAACACATTTACATTTCATTTATTCACTAATCATTTTGCAAACAAAGACATTTTTTTCAGCTACTAAGCGCACTCATTGGTGTCATGTAGATACGATGCAGGATTTTACAACGTCACATGTTTCATCTACTCTGCTAATTCACCGATCAGAGCCTGCATACGCATTGCCTCAGGCATCATAACGTACATCTGAGTGGAAACAATGACTCACATGCACCAAGCCACTAACTACTATCTTAATCATAGATTTGAATAAACATGAGTTATCTTTGAAGAAATGACTTTATTTTATGAAACTGATTAAATAGTTAGTTATAGACTCTCTAAACTTGTTCACGCGACACAACCAGACTATTAACTAGTCTGATTGCCTATTGCAAAAAAAAACAAAAATGAGTACTCTGTTTTGCTCTAATCCACTCTTTCAAAGTAATGGATGTCTTTAGTATAACAAATGGTATTTTTGTGTTTTTTAAAAAAATTGAAGTTTGAAATACTTTTGTAATTGAAAAAAAAGAAATAATATATATATTTTCTTTTTTCTCCTTCAAATCAATAAGAAACGTATTTTATTTTTTTATTATTATTATTAATAATTTTTATTTTTGTTTTCTCTTTTCTCATCGTTGGTATCTGTTACATTAATATTATTTTTTTTTTCGTCTCATTCACTATATACAAGGTTCACAAAAGGTAATTGAAAATGAAAATTACTTGAAGGGTAAAAAAATACTCTAAAGTAAAAAAGCTTTCATATTATGTCAAACAACAGTGCTGTTGTTAACAAACCGGGAAGGTTATGTTCTAATTTTTTATTTATTTTTTTACTCTCGTTAGTACTCTCTATCAATATTCTTTTCATTTTTCAATTTATATTCAGAAATATGAAAAATAATAATCATATTGTGTATATCATTTTATCAATTTTGTGACTAGAAAAAATGATTGAATAGACTTTTTTTTATTGGTCTCTGTTAAGTATATGACAAGTGAATTAAATATATATGCATAATGGAAACAAAATTCTATTTAAAAATTTAAAATCATCTCAAATTTTTTTACTGAGCTAATAAATTGTAATCTATCGATATAACTCTCGATATTGATTTAATTTAGCATAAAAAGTCATGGTGGATGTAACTAGAATGTGCAATGATGCAGTTTTCGCAACAAGAGAAAGAGAGAGAAAATATTCTCGTCTTGAAACATGATTTTAATTCTTATTTTTCTCTGCTTCTAAGAAATTAAACACATGTATCCATCATTGAAAGAACTTCTATCAATTCTTTTTCTATCTCAATTAAAATAAGCATTTTTTTCTCATGTTTTTTTTTTTTTTTTTTTTATTACAAGTTAAGATCAACAATAATATACATCATATCTATTTTTTCAACATTCATTAGCGATAGACTGACTCTATAACGACGTTATAAAAACAAGAACAATCAAATAATAGAAATTTGAGATGACCTTAGAACTTTAAACTTTTACTTTTTTTTTGATAACCTTTCGTTTTTGTTTTTTTGAGTTAGAATTATATATACGTACGTGTATTTAAAAAAGTTTCAATTTCAGTTAAAAACTTACCAGTAATAGTAGAATAAACATATACACGATTTGAAATTATTGTTGCAGACTTTTTCAAAATACACACCGCAACACCGCCGTATAGAGAACGAGAACAAGAAGAAAAGACAGCTACAATGAAAAAGAAAACAAAATTTTAATATAATGTTGGTGTACACATTTTTTTTTTTTTCGATGTGGTAGTGTATAATGATAGGATTTTTTTCAACTGGTTTTGCGGCTTCTATTACAGGTTGTTCGTCATAAAAAAAGAAAAAAAAGTTTATTGCTAATAAAAGAAGAAGAAAAAAAACTTTTTCTCTATTAAAATGTATAGAAAAAAGCAACTGTTACATAAAAGAGGAAAACAGTCGAGTAGCAACAACAACAACAACAGAAGCATCAAAAAAAGTAATTTTATCGATATTGTTTCTTCTTCCTGTTTCATTCTTTAATAAAAAAAAACCTATGAACTCTACAATTAACATCATGAAACTGATTGTATAATATTGGGGTCAAATGTATTTATTAAATTCAATATAGAATAAAAGAGATTATGTCACTATAATTATCATAGAAATGTGAAGGAGAAAACAAAAGAATAAAAATTAAGATTAATAAAATAATGTAGGAATATTTTTATATTAAGTAATTAAAAAAATAAAATGTCTATAATCTATTTTATAGCAACTTCTTTACGAGTCTATATATACGAGGTCAATAAAAATATGAATGATAATTTCTATTTTATCTTCTTCTTTTTTCTACTCTATTACGTTATTTTACGTATTCACTTTCTAATTACACACTCGATTCGATGGTGACTAGAGAATGATTTATTCATTTATTTTCAAGAAACTATTTTCTAATCTCAATCGTTTCATTTTACAAGGACGTTAACAAGTTACTGTTGTTGTTCTCTTATACTGTATCATCAACGGGTTTTAACAAGGATTATAAGATTGTATAAATTTCTCTTTATCGATCGATACTGTTATAATAAATAAGCAGAAATAAGAAAGCTAACTCAAATAGTTCAACGAAGAGTAGACTGAAATCCGATCTTATTTCCTTTTTGTACATTTTGATAACGGCAAATATCATTTTTTTCTTCTTCTTCTATTAAAACTACTTTGTTCTTGTCAGAGAGCATGCCTACGTATTAGGTATTTATTACATTTCAATACACTCACTCTATACACATGCAAACAATGTGTATGTGTGGAGCTAATTTCACTAGAAAATTTCCAACACCTCTTCTTTTAATCTGAGGTTTATGTGACAAGAAAAACTTTTCACTAGAAAATTTCTCTAACGATTTAAGAGAACGTCAAAATGTGTTCTAAAACACCTGTTATTCAATAGGATAAACCTTAATCAAAGTTGTTGTTTTTTTTGTCAAATAGATACAAAGAATGATATAAAATTAAAAAATGTTCAGTTTATATTAGAATTACTTCGTTTTTGATAGAAACAAATTTCAAACATTGTGTATACTCTCACCCTACTTACTTTATTAAAATTGTATTCGAATCAGTGATTTGACTAAGCAGTTTTGTTACATTCAAAGTCAAATATCAACCTCGTCTAATACATTTAATGAACAAGAACATTCTATAGAAGATAGATGATAACTACTACTGTCGTAATGATAAAGCTTCAGTTAGTTATGGGATATTTTAATTAATGTTAGATGTCGATCAGATATTATCTATTTTGTTAAACATTGCCATAACAGCCTTCAATTATTACTCACCATACATATTTTCATGGTTAAGATACATAATCTTTATTAATGAACAAGGTATAAAATTTTTAAATCCAAATATCGACAGACATAAATAAAAGAAAAAGAGGCGATCAATGTTTTTTTATTCAACTTTTTTTCCACCTTGTTCCACCGTATTTCATGGTTATTAACTACCATAGATAGCTATTGTATTTGTCATATAATGATTATCATATATACAAACTAAATAGATATCCAGTTAACAAATTATAAATATTTAAAAAAAATAAAAAATGAAAGAAATACTGGCGATCCAAATAAAACAAAATTATAGAACTTTGCTAGTTTTAGTACAATAGCTAATGTATTTATAATAATTGAAATTTTTTCAAAGTTAAGATCTAAAAAAATCTTTTAAATATTAATCAAATACGAATAGTTTACTTTATTCGATACATTAACATCGCTTCTTTTTCTGAAATGGATTAAATAATTTTTACTAGTTTATCATTGTAAGCAGAAATTGCTATATGTATCCGTTTCTTGTTTTTCTCTGAATTGACACTTTAAATATATCTCAGAACCTTATTTTGTTCAGAATTTAACGATGTAAACTGATATTTATTTCTATCTCTTTGTAAGAGCAAAAACAAAATAGAGTACAAATTTTATACATACATATGGCGAAGAAAAAGTGGATGACTTCTCTCTCTCTCTCTATGTATAATAAGGATAATCGAAAAAGTGAAACTCAGTAACATACATCTACATGGCTCAAAAAAGTCACTCTTAGTTACATTCGAGAGCATTTTGATTATGTGTACACCAAAAAAACTAACGGTATTAAACTCATCCAAGGAACACACACATACCACTAATAAGTGTTTGAAGAACTACGAATTATTCAAAACTATAAGAATGCAATCCTTATCGTCGTCACTGTTCACTTCCGTTTTGATAAGATTCTTTATTGTTGTTGATGAATGTTTACATTTTTTTTTAAATTCAAATTCATCTAAACATTTATAAACACCATTATGTAAGCGTTTAATTTCCGTATACTATACTCGTTCCTGTTTATTCGATTTCAATCTGTTTTGCTCACATCACTCATTCTTTTTTCATAGTTTTATATTCAATAAAATCACTTCAGTTTCATTTTTAGACAACTTATGTTGACCATCTTCTAGCATGCCACGTAATACAAATATTTCATCATCATCATCACTATCATTTATTAGTTCAGTTAATTCAGGTGGCTAAATCACGTAAGTGTAACAATGTTTGAATATATCAAATTAGATTGGGCATGAAAATGTCAACAAAAATCGACTAGTTACTCGCTGAAGTCACACCGACGTGAGAGGGGAAATCTTACCTCGAGCGTAAACTAAAATACAAAAGTGTCTAATTGGCAGACAAGCAACTATGAGAAGTGCAAAGTAACGACGAAATACACTTAAAGTATGTACACCAAAAACATAGCATTTTTCACCTCGTACCGACGTCTGAATGTACGCGATGAACGGAAGCATACGACAAAATAATTTAATAAGGCATATAACACTGCTACAAACATGATTATTCAATCATAATAACGTTGATTTATTATTGTTATTTCGACGATCTACAGTCGTTATCATCAGAATAAACAAAGGGCAGCAACTTTGCAAAACTAGGCATATACACCACAAAAGTAGAGAACCGAGAAGAGAAAATACATGTTTTTGTTTTATACCTATGATCATGATCATATGAACCTTCCTACAGGTAGGTACTGGAACAATTTTCATTTTGGAAAGTAATCAAAAAGCTCTATCCTCCTTTCCATTCAAATAGCCACAATCGATCGACGATATAATTACAGGACAAAAGAAAAAAATTACTTTGAGATCGTCTCGAGTAAGGATGTACGGTAACCGATAATTTACCGTCAGTAACGTTAAGAAGAATTTACTGGAAAGCGAGAGTACTGCGGTAGCGGTAAAAAGGTTTCACTGAAGATCCGGTAAATACTTTTTTACCGACTTTTTCTCCGGTAAAGTTTCTTTTACCGAACTTATTTCTGCTATTTTGTTCTTATGTTTTTATTCCCTGCTAATTTTGATATTTATTAATTGCGATCTGATCAGATGCAAAACACAAGTTAAACAAGATGTTTTATTGTTTTGGAATGATAATGAAGCTAAAATACCAATATTGGGTTGAACTGCTCGTTTGTTACTATCTGTTCCAGGCACGAGTGCACCCTGTGAGAACGCTTTTAGTATATCTGAACAATTAATGCAAATGATGTTAATCTCAAATTGTTTTGAGCTGTTGTGCATGACCGAGACTATTAATGTGATGTAAAGCATACCGCATTATAGCTCTTTTCCTCTACCCTTAAAAATGTGTCATTTTCTGTAACGATTTTCTCACGAATTGAAGTACTGTGTCAAAAGTTGAAAAGCGAGTACAGAGTCCTGTAGCTGAATGTGGGAATGTTCCTTTTTCAGGCTTTCTGGATGTATTATCTCTTGTCTGAAGCATCCGAAAGTAGGTCGATTGTAAATCGAGGACGTAGAAAGTTTTCAACAAAACGGTAATTGATCTGAGTATACAGGCGCGATGTTCATTATAGTGCAATGTTACTTTCACAGCTGATCTCAAATGCAGTGTTATTTACTTCATTATCTATATATGTAATTTCTATTATGAATGAGTCATTAGTATAGTACAACCTTTATATGTACGATTGTATTGTAAATATGCAGTAAAACTTGTGATGCAAATGTTTCGCTTCACGCCGCATTAGTAAGTCTCGCACAGAGTGATTGCCGTCTAGTTTTTACTTGTTTTTCTGAAGAAAATTGAGAAAAAACGAACATTAGAGTCGTTCATATGTGATATAGGTAAGTTTTAGATATATTTCACTACCTCCTTCCCTAAGATAATGAAAAACTATATTTCCGCTAATTCCTTGAATAGGTGAAATACGTTTTGCATGTTACATCCAAAGTAGACAACACAGCATGACTGAAAACAGAATTTTTTGAAGCACGTTGCTTTTCCTCTCAAAGTAAGAAGTACATAGAACAAGAGAAATGTGCGGAGTCAAATAATAAAATTTGACAGATCAAAATTAGGCTATTATTTACATATAAAGCACGCGAAGAAAAAACGGTTAGTATCAACGGAACCAACAAAAAAAAGAAAAAAAACAATAGGTTTTCAACAAAAAAATCTAAAACGTTGCTAATTGACACCATTATTACTAATATTCTTATATAGAAAGAGAAAGTATATGTACAATTTTCGTGAAATATTCGTTTGCAACAAGAAGCAACAGTAAATCTTAACAAGTATTATAGAAGTAAAACGGAAAACTATACAATATATCTATATTCTTTACGTGAGAAAAATTTCAGTAAAAAACGACTTCTACTTTTACTAATGTCTTTTTGGCATTTGTCTCTTTCAAATAAATTCATTTAACTATCTGATATATTATCGTTTTCCGTTGTCCCAGTTAATATACGATATTTTTCTAATTTTAAATCAAGATATCTTTCAACCTTGTACATATTACGATAGCGATACATCATGTTCATTAGACAAACGTTTGTTTGAAATAATAAATCCAAATGAGCACCAATTATTAATTCAAATAAATCAGCAACTTTTAAGTCATTTTTATCAAACATAAAGCAATCAACATTCTCGTCACATTTATCAAATATAACATTTGATTTATGTATTTTATTTGTTAACTGACAATTGAAAAGTGATGGGACACAATTTCGAACAACTTTCAATGAACAAGATGAGAATGTCATCGCTACTATTGAATCTAAAATATAAATAAAGAGTAAGGAACATAGAGGATTTGATCAAACAACACAGGTTTACTCGATGTTATGAATAAAATGGACATTGCTCATCACCGTCAAAAAGCAATCTTAACAAGATGGTCTGATGTCTGATAGTTAAGTAAATTTGGAAAATAAATTGTACTCTTACTTTCACATACAAGAAAAAGTCGTTTATCATGAATAAAGGTCATGGAAAACCGTAGAAGAAAAAAGGAAAATTCAAAATGCCTAGAATGAAAAAATCTACGTAGAACTAATTTGATATCAATCGCAGAATCTGTTAACAACGAAGAAAATGAATTCTTCATATCTTACACTTTCACCATCGAGTTACCTTTCAGATATCAGCAGTGACACATACACTCTTCTTTGGGTGCCGAACATACGCATTTGTATAACTGGCGCTTTATCTTTACTATATGCCGCTTTAACTGCACACTGCTACGCTCAGCACGCTGAAGGAAGATAAGATCATTTTTTAGAAAGTTTTTGAGCAATAAAAAGAAAATGTTTGCTGCGATCTTCGATAAATAATTAATATAAGCAAAAAAATGAACACCACATAATCACAAAATAGATGCTGTAACAATTCGCCTCAGGCTTTTCGTTTCGATGAAAATTCGCCTTAGTCTTTCATGTATCCGACAATTCGTTTTAAGAACTGTTTGTTGCAGAAAATTTGTTACGTTACAGAGAATTCAGAAAGAACATTCCATCCGTTTCATAAACTCTATATTTAAACGAGCAATACTTGAAAATAAGGACAATCTATAATCAAAAGTACTGTGGCTAATGATAAATTTGGTTCTATCCTAGATAAATAAGCAACAACTGAATTAAAATCATAATTCATTACCAAACGCTTTATTCGCTCATCTAATTTTCGATACACTGCTTTTTAGGTATTAGGTTCATGTCCTTGTAAGGTCTGAGACTAATTTTCTGGGACGAAAAGTTCTGAAACGAATTTTCAGAGACAAAAAAGACTAAAACGAATTATCGGGTCATCCACAAAATATATAAGAAGTAAGGCAGAACACGTTTTTTTCAATTAATCTAACGCCGACATAGAGATGTACAGGGGACAAAGAACCCGCGCGAAATCCTGACGACACCCTGAAGAAAAAATGCTATTAGTTGGTGGATGGGGCGGGGATATTTTCCAAACTAGTGAAGCGGGCTTTCTCGCGGGTTGAGATCATCACGAAGCGGTACCTCCACGGAACGACTTTTTTTGGCTGCCGGTGTGATCATTACTCAACAACGATATAATCTAAATACAAAAACAGTAAACGATATTATTATCGCCATTCTATAAAAAAAATAACACGATGCGTTTGATTTATTTATGTATGGAATACTCTAAGTGTTTTGAAATAAAATGTGACGTTTTGCGATTAGAAAAATTTACATACGACATCGGAGAGGCAAAAAAGTGTTATACTAAACATTTTCAAAGTGACGCTACGGAATCCTCGCGGAGTGAAAAATTTTCTTTTTGGCGGCGACAATTTTTAAAGTAACCGAGCTGGGTAGGACGAGTTCTGAAAAATAGATCCTCCGTGCATCTCCTGCCGACAATGAGTTTTTGCAGTAGAAAAATAGAGTAAACATAAGAGAAGAATCTCATTATGTGCAGTTATCTGTTTTAGATCCACTAATAGTGGGTTATCCAAAATAAACAGGAAAAGTTTCAAACGAGATGGTTAAATTGCATTAGGAATTATTGGTGTAGATTAAGAATCAGAATAGAGTCATCTAGTACACCTGAATATCAGTTCTAGCTTATCCTGACCTGAGAAACAGACTGAACACTGTGCTTCTACCATGTCAACCATTCTGTGTAGAAGAAACGACAGAGTAGTGTAATTCAACGCCAACAATCATGTTGTTTTTAACCTGTAAGGGTCCTCCCCAATGAACAAGTAATCTAAAAGAGTATAATTGCAATAATTTGAAACAATTTCACTTAATGAATGGAGAATTTTCTCAAAAGTAACATCTAATTTGAAGTACATCTTGGAAGACTGGCGTTAAAAGTACTGCCGACTAGCGACATCAGGTGTGGAAAGAGAGCAAAATTAAAGAACCATGTGATGCTAGTTCCACCCTAGTGAGTGTACTTGCGAGTAGGTACTTGTTTACTTGCAAAGTTCCACGAAAACTTGAGAAGCATCTGAGAAGTATTTTAAAAAAACACTACTTGATAAATACCTGAAAGCACATGCTACGTACTTGATTTACTTGTTGAACCTCCTACAGGTAGGGGTTACGTGGGCAAGTGCTTGGCATAGGACTTGATAAGGAGATAAAGTAATTCAAGTACTTGGTATACTTGCAAAAATGCGCAAGAACGTTGGACAAAACTTGCGAGAGCACTTGACCAAATACATGCATGCAAGTACAGTCAAGAGGACATGTTTTAAATCTGCTTGTAAAGGAAATTTCCAAAATCTTTCTATGATTCTGTATTCAACTCATAAAAATGACGATGCATGACTTTTGCAACAACAATTTTCTTTCAATTTCCTACATTTTGCGTTTCAGCGTAATGTTCCCATTGGAACTTTTGGAAATTTATACGAACTAATTTAAAAAAGTCTCATATTAAATTAGTTCGCATTAGTTTTTTTCTGATTAAAAATCAATTTAAATTGATTTAACTTGATAAATTAATTAAAATCAATTGAGTTTTAACCAGTTCAAATTAGTTTATCGAGTTAAATTAATTAAAATTCCCCAGGTCCAAAAAAACGGCCCGTTAACGGCCAGTTAATCTCCAGTAAACGGTCAACACAAAAAACGTCGCGTTAACGTTATGGAAACGGCAGAAAAACGCCCAGTAAACAAGTCGTTAACTTGCCGTTTTCAGTGTGGCCGTTTCACGGTCCAAAGATCGTCTGAAAACGTCCATGGTCAGAAAACGGTCAGTT
>CAJNOQ010000060.1:0-86819 GCA_905250885.1 Didymodactylos carnosus
ACTGGATGAAGAGAATCAACAAGGTAAATTAGATCTGATTTTCTTTTTGAAGGTTAAAACGAAAACAATAATAGCAAAATAGACATAATAATATTGACAGGGAGAAAAATCGTGAATAATCGTGAATCAATAGTCATCGTTAATGTAGCAGTTATAGAATGATGTATCAAAAAGGTGAAAAAAATCAATCCAAAGTACCATTAAAATATTGCAATTAACATTATTTTTTTCAAAACAATTGAAATTTGTGGTAATTTTCAACGATCTGACCAGTAAATATCATTATAAAATCATACTCTCATTAAGACACTTAATATTGCAAGAATTCAAAAATGATTGGTCTAAAAGTGTGTTCCATATTTGCATGTGTTTTATAATATTCATTCTCAGAACATGTTCCATCTTTCTTCCTTCAATTAATTCAAAGTCGACGATATTCCTGTGGCAAGTCTTTTGTAAGGAAATTTTTCAAATAAAATCGGCTGATATCACGTGAATAGGGCTTTCCAGTAGCCAGATCAGCAACAATTTTACCCAATAAAACAGTGAATTTAAAACCATGTCCACTGCATCCACTAACGATAAAAACGTTAGCCATCTCAGGAATTTGATCAATAATAAAGTCACCATTGAACGTATTTGTGTATAAACATGTTTGACTATAAGTTATCTCTTCACTCAAATCAGGAAATCGTTGTTTAGCGTAGTTTCTAATCAATTGAATATAATCTTCATCAACTGAACTACGTGGTGCATCCAAATCCGTAACTGTTTGCCCACACTGATGTGATGCCATTTTTACACCAACTATTTGTCCGTCCATTGGAAAGCCGTACATATGCGTATTTGCATCAATCCACACTGGAAATTGACTAGAATGAAAATATTCATGGTTCTTCTTGATATTTAAATAAACAATTTGTTGTCGTGTTATATTCAACGCTAAATTTAAAATAGAAAACAATTTACTTATCCACGGGCCAGCAGTGACAATAACACGATCAAATTGGTCTTCATTACTTCCCGAAGTACGAATAATGGTTTTACCATTGTTTAATGGTATGATATCAGTTACTGGTGTGTTTTCTAATATAGTTGCACCGTATTCACGAGCTAAACGAACATTCGCTAAAACACATTTAGTTGCGCGTAAATACCCACTATCTGCTTGATAAAGTGCGATTTCATTTGACTTTAAATGAACTGCAGGATAATGCTGAGTCGTCTCTTCAGCCGTAAGACGTTTATAGGGTAAATTTGTGTCGATTAAGGCTTTCTCTGTTATCAAAACGTCTGAACAATCTTCCGCTCCAAAGTAAAGACCGCCACATTTCACAAATAGTGTTTCATTTGCTTCATTTTCTAATTCATTCCACAATTTATAGGCATCACTCATCATTTCAGTATACAATATGTCTGGATACGTATATCGAATTATTCGCGATTCACCATGTGAACTCCCTTTCTGATGGCCAATTTCAAATTGTTCATAACCGATAACAATATGTCCAGAGCGCGCTAGATAACGACAAGTTGCCGATCCCGTGCCACCAATACCAACAACAGCAATTTTTAAACGATTGTCCATAATCTAAAGACAATCAAAATTTTTGTGAGATCGGTATTATTAAATTCAATACCCGATTGACGAAAAAATATTTAGTTCAATCAAAATAAAGCATTAGATGATGAAATGAGTAATATTAGTCAATTTGTAATAGCCGCACATCTCTTGAAGCTCTTGAACAATGATCCATGAGATTCCGTTTATTTGTGTTTTGCATTAGTCTCAACTATTTTAATAAAATAAAACAGAAAAGATGTATATAAAGTATAAAAATCATACAAAAAAATTTTTTACAAATATATTCTTAACGTTTTAGCACGATTAAAAACAAATATTTAGAAGAAAAAAAAGTGATCTATCCGTTAATCGTAAGAGAAAAAAGTTCAGACATTTGTGACACACTTTAATATAGCAGAACTCAATCTATTGACTACAAATCAAAGATAACACTGCTCATATAGATAACTAAAGTAATCGAAGGTCATCGAAATAGTAAACACAGTGAATAGACTGAATGTTGACCTTGATTAGCTTAACAAGCAAACGACTATCATTTTTACACTATTCTCATTCTTTGTAAGATATTCATCTAAAGATTATATTGAATCGCTAGTATTTTTAGATATTTGATCTATGCAATCATTTCAACATTTTTGTCAATTTTGCAAATGCATATCTTGTACTTCGAATGAAACCAGCTGTTATTATTCCTTTAAATGTTTGGGATAGACTGGAACGTTTCACTATATTTTTTACGGCAAATTCAATTCTTTCATTTCGTTGAGTACTTAAACATAACTTTTTTATTACTTCTTCTGTATCTTGATATTGTCTAGTTTTCATCGTTGTTGATTCTATTAGACCGTAAACAACATATTTTGGTAAATTTAATAATCGTTTAAAAATAGCAACTGGACTAATATTTTGTTTTAACAATGTTTCAGTTGTTCGTACTTTATTCCAATATATGTGCGTATCATTTATCAACAATTTTGAATATAAATCAATAAATTCTTGAAATTGTCCTAAAACAATATTTGATATTTTTTGTTTATTTTCACCAATAATCATTCGAAAATCACCTTGATATGAGAGAGAAGTTATTTTTAAAAACAATTCTTTTAATGTAAATTCTTCTGGTAATAATAGAAGTGCAACATGCAATGCACTTGTCAAATTTGTTTCTAATGCATAAATTAAATCTTGATCATTGGGATCAAATTTCAATAGTCGTACAGGTTTGTGTAAACGTCCAGCAACATACAATGTTTCCCAATCTAATAGATCACGTATTAAATGTCGACGTGAAATTATACCGTATTTGATCATATCATTATTTATACGTACATATGGATTGAAATAAATTCGAGCACCAGAATTTTCTTGAAAACGTGTAATTGTCGAAGCACCAAAATATCTCAGATAAGAATAATCTGTATAATTTATTTTTAAATTTTCTTGATGAAATTGATAAGAATTTTTGACACTCAATATTAGATCAATTTGATTTTGAACATTTGAATTTGGTTTATCAATATCTTGTTGTTGTTTTATAACACCGGAACCATAACCAAATGAAAAATTAATTAAATCATTATCGTTAAATTGTGGAAAATGTGTCAAAATTTGTTTTAATGATGAAGACATTTTTAAGATTTTTCAGTTTTAGTAGATGAAGAATATGTTGAAATCGATGTAACACCTTTACCTTTCAATGTTAATAATTGTTGTTTACCACGACGTAGTAAATATTCAATATAAATCAAATTGTTCTTTACATGTAAATGTTTATACTGCTTAAATTCTGCACGTGCAATGCCTTTTAAACCATTCACATTCCGACTTAAACGCATATAGTTAGCATACAACTGTAAAATTTCACGAGATAGTTTTGAACGACCTGACATAATGTGATATCATCTAGGCAAACATATAAAATAAACAAAAGCAAGGTTACCAAGAATACGTGTATCTATCCGGAATGTTATCAAATTATAGAAGAAAGATTTCTCTAAGGTGTCGTTGGATATCATGTCTTAGCTTTTCTTTACAAAAAATTGACATAGATGAGAATTTTATAATTTTTCTTAAAAATAGAACGTACACAGAAAATCAAAACAAGAACAAAAAAAACAATTTAAACTTCTTCAGCCACCATTTCTGTGTCTGATGTTTCCATAATCACTTCAATTTTTGGTGTTTTGCGTCCTTTAAATAATGTTTTAGTTGTTCCAGTTTTTTCAGCTGCTACACGTTTAGCCATAGCTTTTTGTACAAGTTCTATTTCTTCCATTGGTTTATTAGCTAAAAGAGAAATCAGAATAGTAAACTTTTTCCTATTGTGCATGATTTGAACCTACCGTTGGGTGCTCGTATCAAATGAATATAATCACGAACTTCACGCATATCAGCTGCTTTCCGATCCAATGTTCCTTGTCTAAGTCTAGAAGAAAAAAATTAATTCAAAGTGAAAATTAATACAATATACTTTGCCACTTTCGTCTGGAGTACAGTATGAAAATCGTTTTAATGGTGTATATGTAATACAATAAAAAGATCGAGTTACCTTTTCATTACATGATGTGATTGTCGTTTTGTACGTATTTCATCTATTTTATCCATTGCTTTCACTAGAAAAGTGAACGATAAACAATAAACATAAAGATGAAAATCTCTGCTATTGTTTCAACTTACTTGTATTTTGCCATAACTCTCGATTGTATTTAACTGGTTCATTTCGACGTTTTTCGAAATCGAATATGCCATCGGTTGTTAATTCCTTGCCCGTGAATTTTCGATGTGCTTTTGTCCAACGTGATTTTCTTGGATTCCATTTTTTTTTAAATGCACGATGACATTTTGATCGACAAAAACGAAATATTTTACAATCATTACGGACAAATTGAATACCGTGACCTGGCCAAATTGTCGATGAACAGAAATAGCACTAAAACAAATCATTGGTAATTAAAAGTAGACAGCTAAAACAAACTTGTACAATACTAACCTTTTCTAATCTCATGATGAGAGAACAAAGTGTTTATCTATCTAGAATTCAAATGGAGAAAATAAAATTCCAACAAAAACATTAATATCATGTTTCAACATATTACGTAAATTTTCTGAAGAAAAATTGGGAATAGTAGACTATGACAATCAAAGATCATTTATTTCTTCGATTAACAAATTTGTCTGACCGAGAAAAATTTTAAAACCGTCCATGCCGACACGTTATATCATACACTATTGGTCGAAATAAAGGCAAATGCAAACTGATGTATATCCTCTCTATTGAAAGATTCTGAACATCTACTTATAGTTTTGATGTTTGTTGACCTTCTCAACATATTAATTTTTTATTGTCCTATACTAAGTAGTATGGAATTACTATACAAAAAAGTTGAGATGCAAAGGAAATAATACACAAAAGTGTCAGTAAAAACCGTGTCTTGACTCTATCCATAAATATTGCGTATTAAATTATATTGAGTATTAATAAATTATTGCGGAAAAAAATGCGTATTAAATTATATTCGCTGATCGAAATCACGTACCAAAGACCACAAATAATGAATAATACCATTAAATATTTCATTTCCATCTATTTTAATCCGTTCTTCCCCAGCATAAAACCCAATTGAACAATTCTTTTGTTCAGTTCGATTATTCTTTATACACAGTGGCAGATCAACCCATTGTGGGGGCAATTCAATTGTGAAAGAATGCATCATATGTGTGGAAGCAAAGTCAATTGATGTTCCTCCACATGGATACAGGAGAAGAGATGCTTGTCCTACGGTATACGAGGAATGATTATTAATTCCTGACATTAGTTTAATTGCTTCTGCACTTCGACGCAAGATAGAACTAAAACCAGCTGGTTTTGAATTTCTTGTATAGCTCCACGGTAATAACCAGTGCCGACCATACATATGTAAACTGAAATAGACATGCATTGAACGATAGGAATCAGACTGACCATGCATCGACTTATGTCCCTTTTTTCTATTTGTTAGAAACCGAATGACACTTTGGACTTCAGCTTCTGAGGCTGGTGATGGACCTCGATAAGTCTCTTGACATGGATTTCTTGCCCCAGGATATGTTTTCCATTTAAATGGAAAATTACGATTTAAATCGACTCCATAACCACAAGTTTTATCAAACGCCCTAAAGTCTGGATAAATTATTGGAGAGCGATTTTTTCTCCATAATCTAACTGTCTTCCTTGAATATTCATATCCGTCAGGATTCATCATTGGCAATATATAAAAATCGAAATATTTTAATACATCTTTTACTTTTTTATTTTTATCTTTCAATGTCAGCAGATATATAATAAAATAGTTTGCTATACCCGTTGATAACCATTCTCTCGCGTGTATACCGGCATCAATCCAGACACCTGTTCGTTTTATCTTCAATGATTGATTTAATTTTGTCGATATTTGAACAACTGTCAGTGTCCGATTCTCATGTGTAAAACCAATGGGACGTAATTTAACATATTTTTTGGTCGAAGATAATTTTGTTAATAACTTTTGCCAATTTTGTTGCTCTCGATAGGTAAGAAATCGTTCGAGGTAAACAGAATCCAAGGGATTACTGTGTTCTAATACTGAACGTTTTTGCCGGCGTTTAATTACGTTTAAATTCCATTCAGCTACGTTAGAAACAATTATTTTGAACGTTCCACGATAATAAATTACATAGTTTTTAAATTGATCTAAATATACTGTTGGTATGAGACAAATATAAACGAATTGTTTATGTTGCTCTAGCAAATCTATAGCTGGAAACTCTTTTTCGATGATTGAATACACCAACTGAATCTTTACCAGCCATATTTGATCTTTCGCATGAGAAATAAAAGATAATCTTACATTTACGATTGAAAAAGATAGAACAAATAAAAAGATTAAGTAAAATGAGCGTAACATTCTTGTGACAAATTATATTTACTTTGATTCATGTATGACTGTTAACATTGCAGTCTGTTATCATTTCACCTTGTTCTCTAAATCATATCGATAAAATGAATTAATAGTCTACGATAGATTTTGCGGACATCCCCTTATGGAACTCAATAACAGAAAACGTCAAAAAAGTGTTCCTTCATATATCGTCATAATCGATCCTCTAGTGGATGTACTTGATACTAAGTACTTGGATAAGTAATGTTCAGAGTATCTAGAGTTTTTTTAAGTAAAATAGGCACTTATCAAGTAATTTAAGAGATACAAGTACTTGATTAGCTTAAAAAATACTTAAGGAAGTACAAACGCAAGTAATATGATAAATTTGCAAAAAATTTGTCTGTAAGTGCTTCTGGTAGTTTCTACGTACTTGGCAAGTACCCGTTGCGTCCTTCTCTTCAAGTACTTGAAGCACTTGGCAATTAATTGTCTAGAAATGTACCATTTTGAGTTAAAATGTGAATCTGCTCTTAACAGTCAGATCTTACATCATGCACTTAAGACCGGCTGTGCAAGATGCAAGACCTGACTCTCTTGAATGCATCCGTATTTAGATATTCAAAAAGGTAATCTTATTAGACGAATTAAAGAAAACTAAGTGCTGTCCGCTTCCATCTAATCTCCAACTAGCTATAACAAGTGAATCTACTTTTTTAAGAAGTTTGTAGCGTATATTATCACAAAGAAAACGACAAGTTTAGTGTAATAAAAGATAAAAATCAATTAGACAATGCGGAAAAAGGTAAAATAAGTTGATAACAGTATTATAGAAACGAAAAGTACATGAATATTGACAACCATTTTAGGTATATCTACTCCTCAACGAACACTCGACAATTTAATTTTACAAAAGACTTATCATAAATCTGCTGCAACAGCATGTCGAAAATTGAATAATGATCTTCACTAAATAACTTCCGTTACGCCCTGAAAACCACATTTATCCAAATATCATGCACATAAACATTGAACGTTTTTTTGTGTTCAAGAAAAATTGATAGAATGCATAACAGCGAATGTCCCTTAGTTACAGATAGAAATGTGAAGGTGATCAGACATGTGCGCCGGCGAAACGCCGACCGTCGATGGTTTTTTCATGCCCCGCCGCCGACGGCAGAAAATAACTTTAAGATGAAGTGCCGCCGCCCAAAAAACTTTTTTTGTATGTAGCCGCCGCCAATTGCAATATTGGGCGTTTGTTACGATCGAAAAAATCCTTCGAAAGCCTGTGTTTGCGAAGTACTATATTGATTTTTTCCGTTTCACAATCATCACCGATTGACAAAAGATTGAATGGTTTTGGTTTAGCAATATAGACCTTACCTTAGTTCAAATCTTATTCCACGTAATCTACGACAAATGACTGGACAGATCATGATATCTGAAGCAGAGCAGTGAAAGTGGTGATAGTCTAACCACGTCAGTGTCTTCTGTGAATGTGTTCTGCACAATAGGACTTATATTCACCGTAAGGTGTGTACGATTACGATGCGACAGAGCAGACAAAATTCAGTTCATAACAATTATTCCGTACTTATAAAAAAACTAGGGAACATTTTTTACTTTCTCTCCCATTAACAGGTTCTCTATTTTCTTTTCCCATATGATGAAACTTTTGTATTTAGTACTTGAAAAAAACAGCGGCAAGTAGCATTTTTGCTTGAGGTAATTTTTTATAGAAAACAGTAGCTCTGTGAAGAAACAAATTTTCGCCGTTGATTTCGAAGCTTTTCACTCTCACGGTGCTCGGTTCTTATCGACTATTAGCTGAAACATTGCAAGTTAGTTTGTGCGCAAACTTTTTCGATGTAGTGGTATTTCTTACATAGCATCTACGGTAGCACACAAAACAGTAATTGAAAAGTGTCTTCAGCAATTTCAGATTATTCTTCTTGTTGGCCCACCTAAGAAACTATGTTAGGAAGTGTCGATTATGATACAGCTGGAGACTTATACGATCATCAGCACAACAGGTCAGAAATAATTAGAAAAATTGGAAAGTTTTTCAAAACACATTCTGTAAGTTTCTATAATAGCTCCAGTTGATTAAAAATAATCTGAAACTCTTCCAGAACTGAAATATCTTTTTCTCTCCTTTTTTAGAAGGTATAACAGCCGGGTTTATTAGCTCGTTATTAACTTTAATCGTGGTCGAATATGCGCTTAGCGATGTACAGATGTCAATAAATGATTCACTTGACAAATATTATTGACTGATAATTCAAGTTTTCTACAATGGCATGCACAAATTAGTTGTTGATTAGATAATATTATCTCAAAGAAAGTTGTAAGGATACGAGATACCAAGAAACCGTTAAAAATCATTAATATGATGTGACACGCTGCTGAAAAAAGGAACGTTTATATTATCAGGTTATCCATAAAATCCACTTAAGTACAAAAAAGTTCTTCCTACCGCCTATCGTTCTTTGAAGGGCATATTTTAATGCGAATATTAGGCAGGAAAATTCTCAGTCAGTACACAGTTTTTCCTCAATAGCAAGTAGAAAAAACAGCTACCGTTCTTCTAAATCTGAAGTTTGAATCTTTTAAGTGCTAATTTAGAATTTAAAATTTAGAGCAATTGAGAGAGAATGTAAAATGCTTCAAGAACGTTTCAGTATCCACGAGCTCAATGAAGATTTATCTTCTTTCTTGGTGATTTTGCGTTGATAATATTTGTCTATCTAGGACGACAGATATTGATTGCGATTATTACTTTCGAAAGTAAATGCAGATTTATCGAAACCAAAGTTCAGACAAGTGATCAAAAACCGAAACAAATATCAGATACAAAAGTAAAATAATGATCATATTGTTCTCGTCGTAGATCAATGCTGATTTAGTTCACGAAAACATAATTACGTTTGATAATGGTATAGAAAAATTAAATAAGAATTGTAACAGTAATGATTAGACTGCCGGATGCACGTAACTGTTATCTTTCTGAAATATAGTAAAAACAAGAAACATCCGATTATAAGTTATATATGACTTCTGCTATTTAAACTTGCCGTATATTGACGGGCTTGTTCCATTTCTTTCAAAGTTTGATCGCGTTGACTACACAATGAATTGAAGCTCTTTTCAGTTCTTGCCATCGGCTGAATATGGAAAGGACCTAAAATAAAATAAAGTTACAGTTATGAAGATACAAAGAATAATTTTTTTTTAACATACCTGGGATTCTTTTTGGTAAATCCCATGTACCGATAAACTCGCCCCAAGGGTTACGTGAGTTTTTTTGTATTCCTGGCAGAAGTCTACCACTGTCGTCGGTGATAAAATTTGTGGAATTCATCGTTGAAACACGTTTTGGATGCTAAAAAACAAATTTTTGTCGTTTCAGTCAGGAAATGACCATGTGACATGTCGTTGATTACATACCACTCCAGGCTGATCTTTCGGGATAGAGTACATCTGTAAACGTTTTGAATCAAATGTCTTTTCGTATTGATTAGCGCTATAGTTTCGAGACATTATTAGTCTACTTCAATACGACGTTGTTAACTCTATATCCCGCAGTTAGCCATGAAAAGCCTTCTGTTGTGCATAGGCATCGAAAAACATTTCTACATTTGTTGCCAAGCGACAGACATATTAGTGAATTTAAAAGATCACAATAAAATCAGCAGAAATAAATGATAGCTTTTTTCTCTTCAATAAAATTCGGAGGTGGCACTACAGGTACCTCAGTCAAGAGCAGTAGAACGCAAACAACGGAAGAATAACACTTTGACTCGAGTGGCACATGTGGCAACACTGTCGTGGGACCTCGTCATCCAGCATGAGAAGCTAAAATAAAAATTCTACGTACGCGAAGGTGTCGGCATCATTTTCATATTAATTTGTTTTAGCCTTACCATCTAGTCATCTTTTTCGTGACAACCGATGTCTAACATCGCTACTAGTCATATAATACCTGTAAGTCTCTATCAGCGCAGAATTCTCTTTAACTATTTGTCTAGTGTTTCAAGTGTATTTCAAATAAACTTCAATTCTCCCAAATTAGATGATTTTGGTAGCTAAGATAATCCAATGCTTTTTTTCAGAAGTTTTCAATTCACACTCAAACTCATGTAGTTTGATACAAACTTCTCACAGGACTCTTGTGGACTAGAGTCTTCAAAAGTCCCACATGGGTCCTACAAGAGTCATAAGGAGCCCCTTAAAAGTCCCAACAGACTCCCTACGGGATCCCGTGACATGAGTCCTGGGGGAGTTTCAAGTAGGGCTCAAGCCTCACTTGATTTTCGCTACGAGAGGATTAGTTTAATCTATCTTGGGGTCTAGCATTTCGTTAAAACATGTAGTTTGACCGATACATGAAACCTCTTGACTTGAACAGTTTTATTTCTGTTTTGCATCGGAGAATGAACAGAGAAAACAGTTTTTCGGTTTTCAGGTTATTTCTTTATTGATTTTCCTGTTGTTTTTTTCTCGTGTTCAAAACAAAATAGACTTTTGTTTTAGCTGATATAAAAACTCGATAAGGAGAGAAGAAAATAATTTGAGTTCAAAACACTCCGCCGCCTCTCGTTTAATAACATAGATATATACTCAAACTTAATATAGATCTTTGTTCACATATCCTGCGTATATATTTTTTATAGCAATTTTTCTGAAAAATACTATGGACCATTACGTCAAAATAAAGAATAATTAAAATAACAAATTAAGAAAACAACAATATTAGTAACGCTTATATACGCGCACACATACAGATATCAAAGAACTGTACAATTACATATAAAAATGAAAACAAATTACAGAAGGTCGTTTTCTGTCGAACGAAAAACAGGATCGGCTAATTTGACATGTTGAACACCTTTTATAGGTACTTCACATTGACTATAATATTCAATCATTCTCGGTACAGTTGGAAATGGATGGGAACATTGACCAAGTATATAAACACCATTATTTGAACAAATTCGCATATGAACACAACCATTTATAGTTCTAAACACAAATAAATCAGAGAAAATATGTTAAAGCAGTATGTTGTAATCAAAGGCAGAATAAATATTCCACTGTAGACGGGAGTATTTTTGTCATTTATCGTTGAACAAGACAGTTATCTACCTTCGGGATGTTCTGAATATAAGAACCACAAAAAATCTCTAACTTTTATCGCTGGAGACAAAGCTAACTTATGCATAATCCAAGATTTGTCGCCGTTCGCCAATTCAACTTTCGCCAATAGACATTCGCAATGGGCGAATGTCGAATGCGCATATACACACTTGTGAAAGAGCAATCGTAATAAAATCATTTTGGAGAAACTAACAACGTCATGTGCAGTGTGAAAAAATTAAGCACAAATCAAAGGTTGTTTAATAAAGGGAGGAGGCGAGAGAAGAAATTAATTCGCGCGAAGTGATAGTCTCTTATTTTTAAACATTCAATACGGACTACCAAATGGATACTGAGAATAGGTATTGACGAATGTTCACACGACATTCGTCAATAGTTTAGGGGTATTAGCGAAAGGGGTATTACTCACTATTGGTGAATGTCAATTTGCGAATGTCTATTGGCAAAAAACGGCTTCATCATAGTTAAACAAACTGAATCGTCATTGTCAATTTTAACTTACCGAATGGAAAGCGAATAATCATCTTTATTTCCACTTTCACTTTGTCGAACAAGAAAACTTCCACATGGACGGTTATATAATAATGTTTCGGCTTTTCTACGTGGAAGTGAATAATGATACCAACTAGAATATAAGTAAGCATAAATGAAACATCGTTAAATATAAGAACATGATTTTAAACTTACAAATAACGATCAATCGGTAATTCCTTATCAACTGCGTTATTTTCTGTTGCTTTTATAATCAATGACGGAGAAGAACAACGTCCACGAAAACTCAGTTTATTTGTTTCTAATAGTGAAAAAAAACATCTTTTATATACATTATTTATTTCAAAGAAATATATAGCTCTAAAGAGTACGGACGAGGGGGAAGTTAGTAATTCCAAGCAGATAAATGCGAACTAATATCAAAGATACTAGCTAGTATGTAAAAAGAAGAAAGAAAGTTTTTTTTACCAACAATTGTGTCTGCTTGATGCACATTGTTTATATTACAACATTTTCCCATAGTATATGGTGTGCGAACTACTGGTACTATTTGTGGAGGTGGTGACGACGTACCTCGTTTTAATTTTAAATTATTTTCTATATGTAACACATTTTTTCCTAACAAGCCACTCGTTATTGCTGTAGTCGATGGAGATGATAGACTGCCAATAAGGGATGTTTGCATGGCATCCCATGGACGTTCATATGATATTTCATTATTATTTATTCGTGATTGTTGATCGTGTTTAAGTGACGAAGAGGATGAAATGGTTGAACGAGTTGAACTTAAACGTTTAAATTTTGATAGTGCTTCTTCAAATGAAAGTGGCCCGTTCACTGTTGTTGTTTGAATTTTATTTGGAAATGAATCATTTGATGAAGATGAACGATTTGGTAATGGTGAAATAGACGAGGTTGTTGATAATGTGGATGTATTACTTTTAGACTGAAGAGGCGATTGTTGTTGTTGTTTATTTTCGATAACGAGACAGTTTTCAATTTTAACTGTTAACGGTTGATGTTGTTGTGGTTTATCCGTCGAACCCGAAAACATAAATGAACGGCTTGTATCTGTACAACGTAACGCATGCGCATTTAAACAAAAAGCAATTTTTTTCAATGATGGATCAATTTCAGTTCCAGGTCCATAGTAACACGTTGATTTCAAGCCACCTGGAGGCAATGGAGGAATCGGAGGTTGTGTTTGTATGTGAAATGAGTTTTTTGATGTACGAGCAGATCGTGTACGATAAAAATTGTTACTATTATTGATGGATAAAGATAAATTTGATGTTTCAGGATGTAATAAAGCATTAGCCGATAAACTCATTGGCTGTAGTTGTTGTTTCGTTTCGATAATGTTTTGTTGACGAAATGTTGATGGTGATGATTCATTCGACAAATTTCGAGTTATTAAATTTGTGTGGGCTGGAGAAGAAGGTGTTGATTGTTTTTGTTGTTGGTTATTTGTTAATAATTTTAATTTTTCTTCTTGTGATTTGAGATCCCATGGTGCACAATAACTAACTGGTTCTTCTGCAGTTGGATGCTTTGAAAATATTCGTGAATTGATAACAGGTTGTGCAACAGTGGTACTCATTGATAATGGTGGAATGCGAATGCAATCTTGATGCATGAAATTCAAAGGAATATCAATTAATCTTGTTCAATCTAAAAGTGAAAGGAAAATGTATCAAGTATATAGTCAGTAAGAAAAATGAGAACAAAATTTGTAGATATTGACTTCTGACATCAAGTGTACTACTTAAACAGTAATTTATAATCCATAATAAATTTTGCTGAGTTTACACATAGAGACACCAGTAAAAACACTTGTTTTCTTGATTTCTAGCAGGTTTCTAAGATATATTTAAATTGCAAATCGCCTTTAAACGCTAACTATTATTATCAATATTGAAATTCAAGGGTAATTCTATTTGACTTTTGCTATCAGATAATAAAATCTATCTCGTCAATCTATTAAAGTCATCTACTTAAGAGTTTGTAGTTTATACTCTCTAGATAAGAGTATGTTCTATCTCTTTATCGTTCAAAAAAACTTTAAGTAACAATCTTTTTTATTGATTAGTTGAAGGATTTGTATTTTAATCAACAAAGACATTATATACCTTTCTATTGTGAATATCTATCCATCACACATATGTTAATAAACTAGAATATGTATGGATATGAAATAAGCGGACAGCTGTTTTCTGTTTTTGTACCAGCGAGTAAGAGAAAGGAAGGAAAAAAAATTCAGCTGACCATACACTACTGATAGAGAAAACGAGGCTATTTTACTCGAGATTTTGTCAAACGCCCTCATGTCATTGCACACATATTCCATCATTTTTCTAACTGATTTCATTCATTATTCAATGAAAAGAAGACAGACAGACAGACACAGAGAGAGAGAGAGAACAAGACAGTTCCACGCTACCTCCTCATCTTTTCCTTTGCTACTTCAGCTCCATCTGATGACCGATACAATGTATGTGATAGAACATTTTCTTTTCACTTTTGAGTCGATGATGAACTTGACCATGAGTATAAAAGAAAAAGAAAAAAAACGTTGCTCTAGTTTGTATATATAAATATATGTGTTGAGCATTTTATTGTTGTTGTTAAAGAACAGACAATATGGAACCACATTTTCAACTCGATTTTTCTTTGGTTTATCTTCATCTCTGTCATGTAAACACACTTAATTTAGAATGCAAGTAAAATTTTATTCAATATCGTTCGGTGTCGGCCTGATCCTCGAACCAAAGATTGTCACTGCATCTTAAATTTAAAATTCAACTTAGTCAAAAATAGATCGAGCAAAGATTGTATATCTTGACCTATACATTTCTAATATATAAAATATTCCATCTCAATATATACTTAATAATCGGCACGATAATGAGAAAATAATAAAAATCAAAATAAGAAATACAGAGAAAAATGATCATACACACTTTTACACAAAATATTAATTTTTTTTGTACGTTTAGAATATGTATGTGCTAATGCGTCTATCTTCAATCATTGAACACTATCGTCATATACACCTATCAAATTGAAATCAATGCTATCTATCTACATCGGTGAAGAAAAACCTCGTCAGTAATCAATTCCTATTACTGTGATTTTAAGAAAAAAAGACGTACTTGACAGTTTTTTAATCCCAAAATAGGGAATCAAACTGTCAACAAATTTTCCCGCTGATAAAAACTAGGCAAAAAAAAATTCGTAGCGAGACAACAACTCTCGCCGTTTAATCTACTACTATTGCTTCACAGAAACAGAATGTATACGGAATTCGATTTTTCTATCATCAAAGAAGATTAAGATATGGATTGAAATTCAAGTTTGTATATAACATTATCACACATTCTAAAAGATAATTTGAATAAAAAGACTTGAGCCTGTTTGAAATGTCTATTATTTTTGTAGTTAATAATAATGCTTAATATTAATTTTTGATTCTTCTAACTGTTGTTGTAACCTATTAAAATAGTCAGCATAAATAGAGAATTGCTAAAATATTCTTACTTTTCCATTATTTCCATTTTACTTTTATCACAATGTTATGAAATTATTTACATAATATCTTCAGATTCTTTATTGAAAACTTAAATCATGTAAATTTGTTCATTTTCAGTAGAAAAATAATAATTGTTGCAACGTGTTCGATTACCTTGTGTAATAATAATAGTTGTACTATCTTATTCTAGTAATTTCTACGAAGAAAGAACATGTACACACTTTACTTATTATGTAATAATATATAATACTCAATTCTGATCTGCATGATGTTGAATACTAAGTAGACTAATATACATCCATATACATATATATATACATCGCACTAATTCTTTTTCGAGTTTTAAAAACTAAACATCAATTCGAGCTATATTATTTTGTTCTTTCTTTTCAATCAACCAAACATTAATACTTGTCCCTCTCTATCCCACTCATTTTTTATTTTATGCGTCATTTTCACCAGAAATCAGAGTGAAACCGATAAGTTTTGAACATTGAAAATATTAGAAAAGACTAGAGAAAAAAAAAGAATTGTCAAAAAAACGCCTTATTTTCTCTCTTTCATCATATCTATTCTATTTTTTCATACCATCATCATCATCATCAAAAAAAAAAAAAACATTTTGTATTCAATCGTTGATATATATATATTATTCGGGTTTCGTCTTTTCTTCATATGCACAACATTTTACATACACACATCTAGTGAAATGTGTCAATGAACGTTTTTGTTAATCGAAATGTCCATATATATAGAGAGAGAGAGAAAGACAGAGAGAAATAAAGAAAGGGACAAAGCTATTAATAAGACAAGTCAGATGAAAGAATTTTCACAAATGTTTTGGCTTGGTTTCTTTTAAAAGAAACATAATACTCTTTAGTGAATGATGGTGATATGTACAAAAAGAAAAAATTAATCCAAATCAATCACAATCATTTGTACTATTAAATGTTGAAATAGAAAAATTGACAAAAACGGCAAAAATTTTAACTGCCTTTCAAACTACAATAATTTCATTTCTTATATGTTTAATAGAAGAAAAAATATCGTACACATTTAATTTTTATAACTGAATATATATGTCAGTGTTTATAAGTCTTAATTAGTTTAAAATTAGAATTTATCAATCTATTAAATGAAATTTTTGAAAAACTGTGTGTATTTTTTTTCTCTCTCTTTTTTTGCACAAAACAGTTGTTTGCGTGACGATCTAAATAATTATTAAATGTGAAAATTCGTAGTTATTAGCTTGAAGAAAAATTCTGTCAACAATAATGATCGATTAGTGGTTCATACATGCAACTTGTTAAAGAATAATAATCGAATTTTCATAAAAACTAACTAACAGCCGTATCAAAAATAAATAATATTTTTATATGTTGCCTTGCCTGTCATACTAAGAAAAAAAAATTCTCTAGAGACTTTTTACTTATATCTACATATCCTATCTTTCGTTTTTTCTTATCTCTGTGATATGAGCGAGAGAGAGAGAGAGAGAGAAAGAGAATATGTGTTATATCGATATTTCGTTATAATGTACATAAAAAAAAGTGAAATAACAAAAAAAAAACGAATGTTTCATACTTACCAATCTTAATTGAATCGATAGGTACACGATATAAGTCAATATTTTGTCATTTGAAAGTATTTTCTTGATTAATTTCAATTAAAGTGTCTTGGGGATTTCCATGTTCAAGTATAGACGTCTAAAATAGGCAATAAATAACGTCTCGACAATAGAGAAATAGAAAGAAGTGAATGTTCTGAAAAAAAAAATCTCTTCAAATAGCTAGACAAATTGCTGTTAGCTCATGATCAAATGAGTGTGTAAAATATTTTTACAAATTGTATATCATTCGACTTTTTTCTCATCTTTAAAATATTTTATTTTTTTATTTTGATGATTTGTATATCATGACTTCTAAAATAAGGACGTAGACTATACACTAAACAAGATTTAATTTCAACTGAATCTCTCGTTTTCGCTTTTAATATTTATAATATAATAAAACATGTTTAGTATAGGCTAAATGTGCAGCTTTTGTATGTCGTTATCAATACTAGGATTTTATAAGTCTATAAAATATTTATTATTATACCATTTAAAATAGCTAAAAATTTCTTCTTTCTTCTTTTTCTCGTCATAGAATATTACTATTTTTGTTTCTCTACATTACTATTGTCATTTATTATTATTATTATTATTATGAAAAAAGACAGAATTGTAACAATAATATTTACAGTTGTTAGTCGAATAAATCAAGCAATTACAATTATGAACACTAACAATCGGGATGATTCAAAAACAATATTAAAACTTAGACATTTTATTCTCGATATATGAAGAAGAAGAAAAAAATTTAGCTGATCAGATAAATTTACAAGAATTCAATATAAAAACACACACACACACACTGCGTGCACATTTTATGATCCGACTTTGATAAAAGAAAAAAATGTCGATTATATGTTTTCCATATCATTACACAAAACAAAACAAAAGAAAATAAATAAAAAATAAAGTTTTAGATATATGTCATACTGGAAATGCTAAAGCTCAAAATCGTATTTTTTTTGATATTTTCTTCTCTCTCTTTTTTCTTTTTTTTGTATTATTATTATGAGATGACATTGTGTTTCTCGTGAGATGACAATAATTCGAGACAAAGATGGTAACAAGAATTATAGATATTATCAAAACTTCACTTAAATACACTTACAGACATCTATGGAATCTTAAGAGAAATACAAAAAGAAAAGAAAAGAAAATTCACTAACTTCTAAGAATGATGCTTGCATTCATGCGCAACATTTAAATGTCTAACATCGACTAAATCTCTTTTAAAGATTTGTCTTAAATGTCAACAAAAATTTTTCTTTTTTTTTTAATATTTTCTATTAATAGAAACAAAACAATAGAAAACTCTAAAAATATGGGGTATAATACTTATTTTGACAAATCCAACGACTATTAAAACAAACAAATAAATAAACATTTGTTTATCTATTACAGAAACATTAACGTTGAAAATTAACAAGTTTAAAAAATAAAATGATAGTAAAAAGTAGTTATACTCGTGGATAATTTTTCGAAAATTTCAGTCTAACTGATTTAAAATTGATGGTCACATTTTTTTTTTGTCTATACCTTGTACAAACATATAATTCTTGATTAAGCTTGTTTATTCAACAAGTTTATTAACTCAACTATATGTGTGTTCATACATGTAAAATTGTGATTTATTTCTCATTTCTTGATGATAAAACTCAAGTATTATTTTGTACATAAATACAATAGAGACAACAACAAATACTTAATATGATCAATATACAATGAAGAATGTGTGATAATTAGACAAATATTGATTTAAATAGGAAAAAACAGTCTATACAAAAGGATAAGCAAATTTATAATAATGATAATGAAGAAGATAGATATTGTGGGTGTGCTTTTAAACAATTGACAATTCTATTTTGTTTACAGAAATTATGTAGCTAATCGAACAAAAAAAGTATTTGCTGTGTAGGCAACGCGTATAGACACATGTAATAGATAAAAAATAATAAGTTAAATTAAAATAAAAAATATGTAGAAATATCAACTTTAGTTATTAATATATTTACTAGCAAATAACAAGGAAGAAATGTATACAATACTCTTTTTTTTTTTGTTTGAAGACCATTTACTGACTGACAAGGACTATGCGAAAAAATATCAAGTTCAACGTTATCATTTCGCCTCTATCAATCAACTCAAGGATATTAACGAAGATAAATGCTTTTACATTCGTACTAATGGCACGGGTGGGATCTTATTCAACTAACGATGAACGATATATTAGTTGATTATAGATTATTGCTTAAAAAAAAATTGTCTTTACCAACTGCGATTAATCTAACAGCTGTTTAAATGGACAATAGAAATCTGATTGAAAAAAACAAATTATCCTGTTTGTACTGTTTATCGTCTATCATCATGAATAATATTCAACTATATCCCATACACTGATTGTATAATATCAAGAAAACTTGACAATAGAAATAAAACAACAAACTATAAAAACTATTTCTAAAAATAATAGTCGAACAAAAAGGAAAGTATTTACTATCTATCAGATTTATCTAGTTTGAGAGATAGATTGCTTTTTGATTCTCTATTCTATTAAATCAGAGTACTTTTTGGATTGATTATACAAATAGACCTCTGTATCTACACATCTCATCAATTAACCATTGACCATTTAGTATAAAATAGTTATTTTACCATGACCTTCAATTGTAAACTACGTGACATACGTGATAAAATGTTTCAACATATTAAGCAAAAAAAAAAACAAAACCTTTTTATGTGTTTGTACGAAGATTTAATAGAGTGTCCGATTAACTTTTTGAGCAATCATTTCATAAAAACGAAAAAATTTCAATGATAGTAATGATTTAAGACTCTAAAAGAAAGCGGATGTTATCAATAGGCACACACGACAAAAATTGTTTACTCTTATCTTCTCGACTTTTCGTAAATTTTTCCTGATGAAGTTGATTATCTGATCAAAATACCATAAAAAAAATAACACTGTCACGCTTAATGGAAAAGGAACTTCATATTTGAAACGTTTCACGTGTATATTATAGATGGGTAAAGATAGAGGTAACGCACATTTTTAAACGACAGACAGAGCATTTTTACTGCTTAGTAATATATAAGAACTAAAACAATGTATTTAGACAGTAACATAAGAAAAAAAAAGAAAGAAAAAACAGTAGATTTCTGTACCTGTTTATTCAAAAATGTAGTTTCAAAACAAATGTCTGACTATTTTGCTGGATGATGGCTTGATACTAGACGCATTCTGTAAGGTGTGGAATGAATAAACAACATAGATAATATAGTAAACGCCTTATTTTTTTTTGAAAATGTGTTAGTTCAGCATGAGAACTGAACGAAGAAGAAATTATAAGTGCTCTAATCGACCACCAAAATCAAAAACAAAGAAATAGATTTTTTTTTCTTTTCTCATTCTGTTCTACTGCTATATGGTAACAGAGAGATTGAAGAGAAAGGCATTTCTGAATGGTTAAGATGAGTAGCTAATCGGATTCATGGATGGAAGATTTACAATACTGCAAATTCATGGGTCAAGATACGCAAGGACTGAAAGTTAAACCCAAGTAAATTTGAAAAAGAAAAGTCCATGATTTTCTACCTACTTTTCTCTGAATCACACACAAAATTCGTTCCATCATTGAGAGTAAGGTCTGTGAAGTATACAATCACAGGCTTTTCAACCCGGAAGCTGTCAGTCAGTTCCGTAATTTTTCACGCATTTTACTCCATAATCTCACGGAACTGACTGACAGCTTCCGGGTTGAAAAGCCTGTGATTGTATACTTCACAGACCGTACTCTCAATGATGGAACGAATTTTGTGTGTGATTCAGAGGAACTTCCTCTGAATCAAAAGTCCATGATTTTTTACCTACTGAGTAGGTAAAAAATCATGGACTTTTCTTTTTTCAAATTTACTTGGGTTTAACTTTCAGTCCTTGCGTATCTTGATCCATGAACTTGCAGTATGTAGAACATTAATTTTCAGTGAGTAACCAGTCTCCTGACGATTAGCGTTTCTAATGAGAATTACAGTCAGAATCCTAATCCACTTTCCCTGGAAAAATCATGGAAAAATTGCACAATCTCTCGTGAGTCCTCAGGGAGTCCCTGAAAATTCCCACGGAATCCTTAATAACTGTAAAACGTCTCCTCTTTTCAAAGAGTAAAAGAAAGAAAAATAATCCCGAGTCCTGAGGACTCCCTCCGGATTTCTTATGACAATGCACAACATATTCACCGTTTTGTTTTGCGCCTGTAGAAGTATATCAAAAGTGAAAATTTCGACGAAACGGCTTGTCCACGTAATGCGACACTTCGCTGATCAAGTTTATAAAAAAAAAATTTTCGCTTTCGAAAATTTTGAATACATCACTAGATGTAATTTTTAATTCTAAGAACTCGTTTAAAACGCTTTTTCGATAAAAATTGGTTTTTGAGTCTCAAAACCGGTTTTTGAACATTTCAAAAATCGGATTTTCTATTTTTAGCCGAGAAAGTTTTCGAAAAATAAAGGTCCCTTAAAACCACTCGACAAAAATAGTGCGTAACATCGTTACGAAAAACGTAACGCCGTTATGTGCTCTACAATTTTTGTGCTAAAAACTTTTCATTATAATTTTTACCTTTGTCCTGATTCACGTTTTTGGTGATAGCACTCGAAAAAAAGGGTCTTTTTTCGTAACGCCGTTACGGCCTACAAAAACCGTTCTCAAAAGTCGAGACTTCATCCAAAAAATTTCATTTTTATACCGTAAATGGGGGTCGACGAGTTGCATCGAATGGCGTTTAAATGAGCTTTTTAACTATTTTAATTTCCGAGATAATTTCATTTTAGTGCGTCCAAAACGTAACGCCGTTACGTTTGGACAAGCCGGAAAACTCTTTTTTCCAGATTAATTTTATTTTTAGATTAAGTGCCAGCATGCTCTTGTATGCGCCTCGTCGGAGTTTCAGGAAAGTGGACTAGGGTAGTGATTTTTATAGTGACTCCCTTGAAAGTCTCTATGAATTCCCTGAAAAATCCCTTAGAACTCCTGGGGTGTTTTTCATGTAACGTACCGGTACACTCTGTTTCGGAGTCGAAAGTGTACGCGTACATTCTGTTTTTCAAAATAAAGTGTACAAAAATTGAAAAGCCTCATAACGTTAAAATATAAAAGGTTTTGTTTCAACTGTCTGGTTTTCATCCTACTTTCTGTAAAGCCAACAACGGTATTCTTCATGTCTCACACTGAATGAACCATATGAGTATGTTAAATACAATGATTCTAAGTGCTTTTCCCAAGGTTTTGAAAAAGTTTGTTTTCGACGAGGATCACAATTCTTGTTTGCTATTTTGCATCATGTAGATATCAGCGAATTATTTTTTTCTCCTTCAATAGTAGTGATTGCGAGGCCAATCTCAGTCCCAAGTCAGATGTTGATTCGTTTTGTTTATATTCGAAAGTATCTGTCTGTTCACTCTTTTCTTTTTATGGCAAGGACAATGCAGAAGACGATGCTGATTCTGTCGTTAAATTTTTTAGAACAAAGTATCCAACGTTGACTTTTTATTATCACTAGTTACATATTTATTTCATCTAAAAATGTATACGATAAAATTAAAAAAAAGTATTTTAAAAAATTGAGTAATATAACATTTGTCAAGTTTCTCCGAGATTTCAGGGGACAGTGCCATTTCTGTTTTAGTGATATAGTAAATGTAGTATCATTTTCTTAATTTGGATAGGACAGATATGAAGCTAATCTGAGATATTCTTCTTTCGTTCTGTCTTGTTCTACCACTACTCATCTATTGAGATCATGAATGCCAGTCTAGATATTAGAGATGTAGACAACACGGTAACACCTCTATCTATTGAACTGAATCGTTGATCGTTAGCAGTAGGCCACAAATCGTATGCACGAATGTTTTGAAAACAGCGCTATATTCTCTACATAAACTGGTAAAAACCTGCAAAAAAAACATCAGCAATTCAGGGTGTGCAGCACTGATGGGTTTAAAACTATTTTTACAAATAAAGTTCCTATTTGGTGAGTGTTAAACTATTAGATGATGAACGAATCAATCTACCTGTTTGCTCTTGAACCATGTTTTAGAAACAACTGATTACTTAAGTATCAAGAATTATATACAAATATTAAGCTATATAGCTGCGAGATATATACAGTAGGAGCTTTGCATGCGCAGAAGTTTTGGCACTAAAAACAAATTTCCTTCAACAGACAAACAATTTTTGTTTTCTTCCATTTTACAACCCTATTATGTGACGCAAAGAAAATAAAAATTTCATAAAATAAGAACGGAAAAAAATTAGAAGTACGATCAACTGGAGTTATAACTATCAACTTAGGTTGATCGTTATAACGCCGGTAGATAGTTATAACTATTTGAAATTTTTGACCAAATTTTAAATTAGTTATAACTAGTTCTAACTCCAACAAGTTATAACTCAGGCTGTTTTAAACCCATCAGTGGTGTGCAGTGTACATATTGTGTAAAATAGTGCGTATATTTGATTTCGTTGGGGTACCACACACTCTGTTTCGACGGGCACAGCTATAAGGAACGTGATGAAACACGGCGATAGGTGTAGTGTACGCACACCTGCTTTTTAATATTGTCCCATTCTTCCAATTAAAAAGTTTTTTTTCAATTGTTTGAGAACAAAGTCTGTTTGCCACCTTTTCAGCTTATCGCACAAAAATTCTAAATTTTCCATTCTTGATTGAATGCATCCACTTTTGATAAACTTTATGTCTTATTGTTATTAGTGTATCTATAAAGTGAATCAATTGAATTCAATATTCTTTCAAAAATAACGTGTATTTTGTTTTTCTGTTGTAGACCTGTTTACCCCTCTTGCTTTTTTCGGCATTTTGTCAAGAATGAACGCGGTAGGTAGTGAACAAATGCTTTCCGTTTTATTCTCGCTTTTCGGACTGCTAAAGCTGACAATTTTGTTACAAACTCAAATAATCCCACAGGAAAGAGTGAGAATTCTGTATGGGATTAAACACATGGATAAAGACAATAGATAGAACATTAATTAAACAAAATGTATGTTTTTTAGTAACCCTCGACAGCGAGGGCTCGGAAGTCCCGAATATCTCTGTTCGATGGCTCGAAATCGGTAATCCCTCGAAAGCCTATATGGAGAGTCCGAAGTGTCGTTTTTTGGGGGTTCGAACCCTTTGCGACGGTCTATTTTCGAGTACTCGCCGCACTCCTCGAACAACTTTTTTCATCTGCATGGGCATCCGGTAAAACTTACATCCAATTCTGAGATCATCACCTTCCCAATCTTGGTGATTCTTATAGACAATGACTCTTCATTTTTTTAAAACTTTATAAAGTACGGTTTCTTCTTTTACGTTTTCCAGTTCGATGATTAAATCGACTCATAGTGACGAAGGAAAACTTCAATTCGTAATCTGATAATTTTAGTTTCTTTCATTCTTTAGGAACTCTTATTTACAATAATACAATTATTAATGTTAGTTCACTCCATTCCTTGACTAAAGACACAAAGACCAAATTGAAAAAACGACTCAAAAAAAGTAAAACAACCAGTGGAAATCTCTCATAGGTAAGAATTGACCAAAGAGAATGAAGAGACAGAGACAAAGGTGCTGTGTGGTTAGATTAAAAAGTATTCAAGATAATACGATCACGAACAAATACACCAAAGTTAGAATTTTGCATCCTCTGCTCCATTATCTTTCTATCAAGAAAACGGAGCAAAATGACATATGTCAAAGTTAAAATGAGACTCGAAGTTTAATTAGCATGTTGAAGAGAATTTTGTTCACAATATCCTCTATATACAAAATCATTTGGTTTTGTTAAGAAAATACTCGCTATTCTATGATTCTAATACCATATATGGTAGAATATTAATCACTTCATGTTGGGATATTAAATTTTATACAGTGTGTATTTGTGTAATGGTGTATATCTTTATTTTGCTGTTTCGTATATGAGTACGTGTTGATTAGTGCGCAATGCTAGGTATTTTTTACCTAAGTAGACAACACTTTTTATTTTTTTTTTAAACATTTTCAGTTGATTACCATCTTTCTTAATTGATATACAATTAATCCCATTTAATTCGAATGCTAGAAATCCATCGGATTGATCTGATGTTAATGCACAACAACGTTGAATATTTGTACAAAGGATAACTTCAATTAATTCCATATTCATCAAATGAATTTCTACACGCCATTCTCGTTCAACATTTCTAATACTCATTGCAAAATATTTTCCATTAGTTTCAATTGATTTTATCCAATCATCATTCGATGATAAAAATTTTTTTTTATACCAGCATTTACGTTGTTCCATTTGCCATGGAAGTTGTCGTTTTTCAATTATCTGTGAAGTTTCAGTTGAATAGCATAGAAATAAATGATTGCAATAACATGTTATCTGTTCTAGTGAATAAGAAGGTAATGAAATTTTTTCAGTTATTTTAATTGTTGTATCAATATCGAAAGTAAATAAGCCAGTTTTTGATGAAATCAAAAATGATCCAAGATAAGATGACCATGTTATATCAGTTGGATGATCTACTTCCCAACGATACGTACTAAAAACATAAAAGAAAACATTACATAATGCCATTGAACTCCTAATTTTCAACGTTAATTTTCTTAACAGTTAAAAGTTTTATAAAAAGATTATCGTGAGCATTTTTTGATATGTTTGTAATGATGTAAACTACAGTCTGTGAACTGGAAAAAAAAAGAGATGACTCTCTCAAATATTTTCTTTTTGGAAAGTTCTTTTGTCAAAAGAGCAACTATATGGGACAATCAAGCAATTTTTTACCTGTTTGGCTCATAAATAGAATAATATTGTTCAACTAATGTTTTCCAAATGACATTTTGTCTTTTACCATATAGATCAAAAATAGCTAATTCTCCATCATCTGATATCAATAGTAAATGAGTATCGGATGATCCCATGATAGTACCCGATGATATATTGTCTATTATAGTCGGTTCTGATTCTATTAAATATTCTTCACTCGGTTTTTTATTTAGTCGTAGTGAAACACAAACAAGATCATCGACAGATGGAATTAAATTGGTTTTGACGGTTACTGATGGACCTTTTTTAAAGTTATCTATTTGATTTTGTAACGAATCTACTTGTTGTTCAATAGTATTAAGATTCGTATTAGATAGTTTTGGAATACGATCTTGAATATTTTGTAATGAAGTTTTATAACTAATTAAATCGGTTTGAAAATCTTCATTTAATTTTTCATTTAATCGATCAATTTCGGCATGTTTTTTTGTATATGTTTTTCTCAAATCGTCAGCCATGTCCGTATACCATTTTTCTAATGTATGATAGGCTGTGGACGTGACAGCATTGCTTTCATCATTTGAGTAGGATGATAAACATTCAATAAGATAATTAATTCGATTTGATAAATTTTCAAGACGAACTGGATCAAGCTCTTTCGTAATTTTATTTACTGTTAATTTCTCAAGAGTTGGTGCTGACCATTGTTTAGTTAATGATCGTGTTCTTGAAGAAAGAGGATCTTCGGAGGATGCTCTAAGCCGACTATCGCTACGTTGAGACATTTGTAGAGTCGATTTAGAAAACGGTAAACATCCTTTTTAGTGCCGACAACTAAAATTTTCTTTAACGGCATATATAAGACACAAACTCATATTTTTCATAGAATTTATCACATTTTGTATATAGATAAGAAAGGTAGCTGTAATAACTTTTCTGTTCTGTTTTAATATCAAAAACAAAAATTAACGTGTTAAAACATCGACGTCTATCGTACCATACCGTGAGAGAACTAACAGTTTATATGGATGTCGAAATGACATTTTTTTATCTCAGTACTTAAGAGTTTTGAGCGATGCTCTTTCGAATGGTTAACTCGAAATAATTTTAAAAGTGTTGGAAGTAGGATTTCCAGAAAACTACGGTCTTTGCACACCTCCATTTAAAGAAAATATATATATTTTAATAAATATATTTTTTAAAAAGAAATATTTGTCTCAAATTAGTTCTTTTATTCAGAATTGAATGGACGCCATTTTAAAAAACGGTTTCATTCTCTCCAGCTCATAATCTGAAATTTTTATTTAAGTTTTAAACTTTAAAATTTAAACTTTTTTTTAAACTGTACTCTCTACATTCACAAGCTAGCTCATTTTCAACGACATGATTGGATAGAGCTTGAAAAACTGCACATACCTGAACACTTGGTGACTTCTAGACCTTGGATAAAAACGGTTTTCTAAAGGTTTTTGCAAAAACCCACATGCTAAAATTCATATTTTAGCTCCTTTTTCAACCCTTTAAAAGCAGACGACGAAATTTTAACATATGGTTATCGATAGAGCTGGAAGAGCTCAACAAAACTCATATGGTTTTTGAATCTGTAAAAAAGGATCTTGAGCAGGTTTTAGAGAGTTTTCGAGGAAACTTCAGACAAATTTTAGCTTCGTTTCCACTATAATAGATATTTCCAATATTTTGTCTAAGTTTTATTGTTATGTTAAAGTTTTGCGTTATGAAGATTTTTTTCCGAAGATTTTGTTAGGAAGTGTCATATCAACAGTTGTCATCTTTCAATATACATTTTCTCTTCACTCGATGGTTATTTTCCTTTTCTGTTCTGTTTCTGTTTAGAAAATCGATTGTTAAAAAATAATTTTAAAAGCTTTTTGCTTATGAAAAGATGCTTTCAAGTGTTGACTATCGAATGGCGAAAACCACATGTCTTCATCTCTTTTCTATCTCGAGTTATTCAAAAAATAGTCCAGAGCATTCTGTTTTGAAAAAAATGAATCGATGCAGAATTGGCTACTCTACACAATGACAAGATTTATTTTAGGACTGCTATATGAGAGGTGCATATTTAAAAATATGGAACATTTTAGTTTTGTATTTTTAAGTCTTAGATAATTTAGTATATTATTATGTCTAAATACATGATCTTATAAACATCCCTCTTTCAAACAAGACATGAACGGTTAATAACGTTTTGATGGTTTCTGAGAAAATAAAAAAATACGAAAATTGTGAAAATTTACCTTTTCTCGATGTATGGGCGGCCCCCAATAGAACGTTTTGGCTCCAATCTCTTAACAAAACACTTTCAGAAGTGTTATCGCAGAGTTAGTAATCTTTTTGAATGCTCTTTCGAATGGCATATAAATTAGTATAAACAAAATCTTGTCTCCACTCGGCATTATGGCACCTAGATCGGTTTTCAGGCGATGACTCTCTTAATCTACATAGTAAAAAATACATAAAAGACAGATTCCGAGTCTTTTAATTCTTCAGTTGAATCAACTGTGATAGATAAAGATGGACTTTTAATGAAATTATATATTTCCTAAAATCACATATCTCCATATATTATTTAGCACTCGGTGAATTCATTAATAAATGCACACCTACTTTTGGACATTGAATATAAAGAACGGCAAAACTCGTGTCTTCGGAAGGACTTTTCTGATCGTAAATGATAATATTAAGAAAAATGTACAATTAATTAATTAATTCATAATAGATTGAACCTGTAAAAGAAACACAACCGTGCTCCACCTAACACGAAGAAGTCGATCTAATCTTTTATTAGATCTTATTAAATTTTCTTTTTTCAGATTCAGAATGCGCTTAAAATTACTTTATGAAAATGAACCATAGATGCCTGATCTTCATATGAAAATTATTTATACACTTTTGCCTCCGCTTACATAGGAGTTACATTCATTTAAGTTTTCCTTTTTTGTAACAGCCTAGACACATTCGTGTTCAAATAAAAAACCTATTGATTGATTGATTCCATTCTTAACCGGGTTGTTCGTACACGCTTCTATTTACAAATGTTTGAAGATGAATTTTGCTGTTATATAATTATATAATATTTTTGTTTTCAAAAATTATTGTTCGTGTAATTTTAACATTAAATAAACAGATATAATAAATATTTTTGCTCGTGATCAAAAGATAAACTTACTAGTAATTTTTACAATCATTATATAAATCTAAGGGTAATACAGACCCATATAGCCGTCTCATTATTTCTCTGAAACACTGCATTCGCTGAAACGTCAAGTACATGCAAATCACAGCCCAGATCTAATAAAGATAAAACAGAGAACGTTTTTTGACTCAATTCCATTTGAACGAGGTTCGATTCTCTCATCATCAATTAAACTTTTAATCACCAGATCGACTTGATTTCTATGGACAGAAACGCGATATAAGCCTTCACATGCAAGACCATATTTTTCAATGAATGATATATAAGTTTAAATGGATGTGATAAAATACATTTTGACAGTAGAATACGATCAATCTAATGATGTTCGTTATTCTAGTTCAACAAGAACGATGAATACAGGACATATGATCTTATAAGATCATGCAAGTTTTTATAATAAGAACTTGCACGAACTTTCAGGTATTTACAAGACCATACAAAAATTCATAAGATCTAATAAGATATTTATCTCGACATCTAGACGGATAAGACTGCTTTTTCCTATCGCTCTTTCCTATTTTTTCTTTTACTGATATTTTTGAGCACAGATAGGATCCAGATGTCTTACGATCGCGTTTAGCCACATTCCTAAATCATGCACGTTAGTTTGTGCTCACCTGAAGTGCGAAGTGAAAGAAAAAGAAAATTTTAAACTTTACTCAACAGACCGATGTAATATACTATCATAGCAAAATTTTTGTGGTACAATACGTCATTACTTCTTCCAAGATTTTGTAAGATTTCATTTGTTTTCAACAAGATTTCATATGTTCTTGTACGACGACAAAATTGTATCACTAGACATACTCTGAAATTTTAAAGTGAGATCCGTGAATTTCTAGAACGATAAGAGCAACGAAGAGCCTCAAATCGATAAAATATATGCATACATCCAGAACTCCAATGAAAACTGGAAAAAAGTAGTCTAAGGAATAATTAACGATATCTAGTGAGATGAGTCTAGTGTAAATCGTTATTTTTTCCGGTTAAGTGTCTTTAACATTTATTTGTAGCAAGTACACTTATGAACGAGAAATACCGTAGAGCAATGTTATAAAGCGTGAGTTCATCATAGATATATAAAATAGAAAAAATAGTACATAGCACGCGTAAAATATGCGAGGATTGGTCGAGTTATTATATATATACAACTAAAAGTTATGACTCAAACACTACAGTCAATGTGACTTTTGATTCCAACAGTTTAGTACTCACATTATTCGTGGAACCTTGCTACAAATGTCAAGGATTTGGTCACACTACACATGTGATCAAACTAAGAAATGTTTTACATGTATCTGTACTATAAAAATTGTCAAAATCAAATTTCACAAAGTTACACAAGACCTCAGAATTGTACTATCCCACAAAGATTAACGTCTCATTTCTGGATTACCTCAAACACCACATTAGAGATGTGCAGGGCGCCCTTACCCTACCCTCAGGGTATGGTAGGACTAGGGCTTCAAAGTCACAGGGTAGGGTAGGGCTAGAGCTTCGTCTAAAAAAGATATATCGTCGGTACAACATTGAGGTCGGTCGCTAGCGGCAGTTATTTTAAACTCTTTATTTTATCGGATGCAAGACACCCATTTTTGGTGCAATTGGCAATATATAAAAAACAACAACAAAGGCTGGACGAAGAAACGGTCGATGACATTGCTACGAAATTTTAAAAAAGAATTTTTATCAATATGATTCATTTATTCAAAAAAATAAAGAAATAATTGTAAATTCTCAAATTTTCAAAGGGTAGGGTCAGGGTTCAAAAACTTCTCACAAGGTAGGACAAGTGCTCCGTAAACAGTTACCCTGCACATCTCTACATCACATGACGTAGATAAGTGGAAAGAGTTAAACAGCAGCTATATTGATAAAATGTTTGACCTTATATATAAATATATAACGATAAATATTTATTTGTGCACGGTTTTTATTCGAAAAGTTAACGGTTCGCATTTTTCCGTTAATAAAAAAAATGTTTTCACTGTTTTGTTAAAGAGTACAGAAATGTGAACGGGTTTTTAGTAAAAGGAAAATAAGTCTAGAAATATACTGAAATTAAACGGTAATTAACTGAGTGAGAAAGAAATTATGTCAGACACAGAAGAACTTCACAACAAGATTGATCAAATGGCACGTTTTTACTCAAAAAGTTAAAACTTATAGATGCACGGAATAGAACAAAAAGTTAATATTGAGATAAAGCTGATTTTGCCTTTTTTGGGCGACCTCGTCGTTTGCCAATCTTTTGTAAATTTGCTAGATCAGCAATTGTGTAAAACTCGTAGTACATCATCAGACCGACGGAATGTTTAGATACATATTCTTTTAAATTCATTTTGTATGTACACGTCATCGATATTGTGTACAATGACCATTACAATTTTTCATGTGCGGTACGACTTTCGTTTTACTAAAAATATCGTTCATATTTCCGTAACCGTTAACAAAACAGTGGAAACATTTTTTTGTTAACAGAAAAATAGAAACCATTAACAAAAAAATGTCCGTCCATGTTAGCGTGAAATCAACACCTTTAAATAACTTTGTATTATACTAATTTTTTCGTGGCAGGAATTTTACATCTACAGCCGATGTATTCCATTGTTTTTAAACATAAAGCAATATTTCGTCATCATCATATCATCCGTCCAGTGTGTGATAAAGATCTACGATATTTTTATTTGTGCTTTGTTTCTTTGTTCATCTATTTTTCTATATACTATAAATAGTTGACGAACAGTGAAAATATTATACACTTGTAGCCAAAGACAGTTAACGTCGAATCTATTGTCATACACTATCATTATATATCTTCATTTCATGTAAGTTATTATTTTTATTTCTGTTTGAAGAGTAGTATCTTGTAGACTTCAAATGATCTGTATTACAAAAATTAACAAGTGCGAAGCTTCATAGCGCCTGGAGAAGTTCATAGACTAGTTCTCAAAACTGAGCAAGAAAATGTATTCTAATTTGTGGGAAACACTAGTGAATAGAGTTAAAATTTACTTCGTGCTTCTTTTTTAGTCTTATTCAACAATGCCAACAGCAACCTCAACCTCAACCTCAACAACATGCGCTCAAGCAGATTGTCATTCTGCGAAAGCTCATACAAGCGTTGCCGATAATGTACATGTAAAATCGGTTGTTTCTCATGAAACGCAATCGAAAGTCTGTATGGAAAATGCAGCAAAAATTACCCAATTAATGACTAAATTAGGTTCAACACATTCACAAGTTGATGGTATGTATTTGATCCTTGAGAAAATGTAGTCTTAGTTAAAAAGAACGATATGTATTTTAGATTATTCACGTAAACGTACAGAAGAAATAAGTGAAACAACACGATTAGCCATACAAAAGATTGTTGCTGAAACACAAATTCAACAAGAACAACTGTTAAACGATGCTCACCATCGTAGTGAGGAAATTGAACATGATTATAAATTAAAATTAGAACAATATTTGAAAGAATTAGATAATACAAAAGCTAAAACATTAGCTGTTTTAGAAAAAGACTTAAGTCTTCGTCAAGAAACAATATTAGAATTGGCAAGAAAACGTATTGATGATGTCAATGAAGAAGCAAATCGATTGAAAATGTATGATAAATCAAAGTATTAAGAAACTTTTCTTAATTTCATTTATTTTAGGCATGTATTAAAAGAATCTCAACTAGCTTCAACTGCTAAAATTGAAAAAATAACGGGCGAAGTTGCTGCGTTGAGTGAACAAGATGCTGCACGTCGTTTACAATCGACCACTACAACCGTTATTACAACACACGCTAAATCAGAAGGTGGTGTAAGTAGCACTGTTGAAATTAAATAAGTTTATGATAATGGTGATAGTAATTAACAATAATTCATACAAAGTTAAACTGTCGTTAATTACAAGTTTATTATTTGTGCTTTTTTTTTCGTAATTGTTAAACACAAGAACGTTTCGCTTTAGTAATTAATTTATAGGAAAAATGTGATTTAATTTTTTCATTTAATGTATAATTCTGCTTTTTCATGAATAAATTATAGATCTTAATGTGAAAAAGCAAATGCTTTTAGATCTGGTTGAAAACGCGAAAATAAAAATGGATTGGGTTAATACGGCATATTGACTATGAACAATGAATTTACTGTTATAGTTTACTCTAGACTTACCACTATTTGGAAAACATACCAAACAAGGTTTTTTCTGTAAGGTAAGCACTCAGGTCGGCTGAATATGCAAATTTTCCCGCTCCATACAGCTTCGATTAGCATAATCCAATCCTTAAAGGAGGGAAAAAATACGCTTCCAGAATTGACTGCTGCCGATGGTAATATGATTTTACCGCTGGGCTAACAACTTCTCGCGAGTTTCGTGCGGCCTAAAATAGTCCCTTCGGTTAATTAGTAAGTCACAAATTTTTTTTACTAGAAATCAAATGTTTGATTTATTGAGAGTGCTAAATTGCACAAACAACTTTTTAATTTGAAAATTGTGTCACATAAAACAGAAAAGAAATTGGCACTATGAAAAAATATAAAGTACAAACACAAACAAAAACTCTATAAGATGATTTAACAGATACAAAACAAGAACAAACAATGTAAAACAAAAAACAAAAGATTTGGGATCAATAATAAACAAAATCTGCTGTCAAATTCACATATATATGTACTAAGAAAAAGACTTACAGTCAGGCAAAAAGAATACATTTTATCACAAAAAAGAAACAAGTTTGTTTTACACACTGAAAATATGACAAAGAACTATTAAAAAGAATTTTACTGTTTAAAGTATTATCTTTCACTACTATTGATCATTTTAAGTGCGGCAACCGATCGAATTTGTAATCGATTATCAAAATCAAATTCAGAATATTTATCCTGGAAATAATAAACGATGTGTATTAGAGAGAAAATGACACTATGGTTAATAAAATAAAACATACTTTTGCTTTTGTCAACATTTCCTTGGCACGATTGGGATTCTAAAACGCAAAAAAGAGATCATAATAGGACTGAACAGTTGAAGACTATTCTTGATATGAATTTTTCATTAGACGTAAACTAAATATCAGATTGTCTCTACATGTAGTCAGGTATAGCAATTACCACTTTATATATAAAAAGTTGTCCTTTTTTTTGAATATAGTCTTCGATTTGATAGAATAATCGACTCATTGAATATCTTACTCGAATTAACTGAAAAATGAAAATTATGTTCTTTGAAAATGTAAACAAAATCTATCAAAATCTTAAGAGTGAGTGTACTGATTCCTTATGCTATTTAAGAATAGAAGTGATGATTTTAAAATAAAAATAAGAACGTTTGATGCATACTCGATGGTGTAAATATTCAAGTATACCCAATTCACATGTGCTAAATGGTGCAACATAACGGGTAAAATTTAACTTTGTATCATCGACACGAGCTAATGCCTCTTCATAACACTTAATGAAAAAAAATATATAAGACTAAAATTCACAGAAAAACGATAAATTATGACTTGCTTACATTTTGTGCATTGTCAAGATTCATTAAAACATGTTGAATGGCGCCTTCAACCAAACACGCAATAGGTCGCAATCGACTATCATCTTTCGAATCAGTACCAAAACGTTCAATAACTAAAACATTAGAAGAAAATTTTAAATTTTACAATAAAATGTGTCATAGTTTGATGAAATGACAAACTTTCAAGCATTTTTCTTAATGTATCATGTTCACAGCATGGAACTGTCGTCCATAAATAGAGCATTTCAAATACCAAAATATACGCTGTTGTCACTGTTAGAGAATTTTTTTTCAGATATTCTAACTAAAATAAAAAAAAAGAATTCTATTTAACACACAGTTTTGCTTTGATCTAAAAATATTACTTACACGTTTTTGTACAAACAATTCAACAGGATTACTTTTCTTTTGTAATAATTTGATACCTTCTTTGACGAAGTTTGTAGATGCTTTTATATCACCCATTGCTCCCGTACACACTATGAAATGAAGAAAACCAATAGTCGTATATATTTTTCTCCCGTGTGATGAGTACCTGCTGTAACGTAACAATAAAAACTTTTGGACCATCGTGATTCGTCTTTTAATCTGAAAAATAAAAATAAAAATCAGAATGTGGTATATCAAAGATAGAAAAATCTATTTACTTAATAAAATAAGGCATCGTTTTATTGAAATCAAGCATCATCATATAACACCATCCTAAATTACAGAAAAAAGGGAATAACAGTTATTTAAAAGGCTTTATGCGATAAATTGCTGTTCTTTCATTTTGTTAAATTTTTAATATCATAGAAATATTACTAACCAACATCGTACATAAGGATTTGTTGTAGTTCATTATTCTTTTGTTCAGGTGCTTGTTCTGGCTGACTGAGACCACTATGGAATGTTGCGAGCGCTTTAGGAAGATTTCGCTAAAAAGTAAGAAATGCTAGCTATATTTTTTAAATCACTTTCCCGTACGATTTAGATATGATAAGGTTTGAATCTATCAAAAAAGTTTACCTGTAATCTTTCCATACGTCCTTGAAAATAAATAAATAATGTAGAATTTCCAAATTTATTAAAATTAAGTTTTAGAATTGTCTCAGCTTCGGATGTATCTAAAACATAGACCAAGCGAAAGTGTATGGCTTGAAAATCATTTTGTTTGCTAGTATACTTACCTACTATTGTTGTTAAATCTATGGCAAAAAATGGCACAATGACTACGTGATACCATAGTAAGGTTAGATTTGCCAAGGGAGCTTTAACATCTTGACTTTGACTAGCAAAATAGAGTGCTGTTAATGCAACTTTTCTAAAAACAAACGAACGTATAAAGTTTTCAGTTAGTTACAAAACAAAGATCATATACCTGTCTCCTTCAAATCCTAAAAATTTTATTAACTTCATAATTCTTGGTGGAATGAATGACAAGGCAATCTGAAAAAGGCCATAACCAAAACTGACTGATGCTAATAAACGTTTGACTGTCGCTAATGGTAAATCTGTACCACCACTGTTCGTCGTGTTCACAGTGGATGCACTATTTTGCGTAGAAAATAAATAGGATTCATCCTCTTCTAAATCATTGTTATTCTGAGTTGTGTTTGCTGTTTTCTCATCATCCATTTGTACAACAACATCATCTGGTTTAGAACCATAAATCTATAAAAATCAGAAAAATTATCCTAGATAGTATTAAGGTTCCTCCTCTGATAGAAACCTATCTGAGTAATAATAAATCGGATATTGACAGAAATTTCAGGAAATTTTGACTGTGTCAAGGTATAATGACAAAATATTTTTGACTCAATCATTATCCGTTCGCGAGAATGTTTTTACAAAAGTTTTCATTCAGTTAGATCCTTGAAAGATCGAGTTGGTTTCAAGATGAAGCTAGGAAATTTCGAAATTCCTTTGAAGAGTTTTCAAAAATCCTTCTCTTTACTGAAAATCAACTTTACTTTAAAATCAACGCAAGTCTGATCAAACATCACATATACAAAGTTATTTAAAGGTGTTGTCTTTCCACTTATCTACTTCATGTGGTGTTTGAGGTCAACAACAATGTGTCTGAATGAAAGAAAGATTTTGGGAAATACAAACAGCTCAAATGGAAAAAACGATTTCAATATATAGTGACGCTAGTGTATGGTGCAGATTTTAGGGCTCTTGTTAATACTGTCAAAACTGATTTTGATCAACGCTTAGAGTTGGGAGACGCCTCATCTTAACCAGAAATATTTGCTCTACAAAGTAGTATCACTGAAATCTCTTTTAATTCTAGCATTTCACTGAATTATCAGACTTTCAGAATAATCATTTTCTTTTTACTATCTAGAAAAGTTCTTTCGAAACTCTCAGACTCCTTTCGTATTGACAAAAACAGTATAGATTGTAACTATTGAACCATACGTTTAGCTTAATATCGACTTTTTATGAAAATATCTATATCTCTAACGAAGAAGGGTGAGTTTCAACTCTTAAAAACATATACTTGTTCAGCATTTGGTTCTTTTGTTTTGAACAAATCATATAATTCACGATGAATTTTTTCATAAATTTTCCATGATTTTCTCAGCAATAGTCCAGCTGACAGTAGACCGGCTAATTCTTGTTTAATAAGCATTAATATCGATTGATATAGTTTACAATCCGCGATTAATATTCGTCGAATGACATATTCTTCATAACCAATTGCTTCTATACCCTGAAAAGATAAGGATGCATTTTCAATAGTGAAAAACAGATTTTTTTTATGCAAATACTAATATTACCTTCTTCTCAGACGACACTAACGGTCGTTTAAATTTATTCGTACTTTCGTTTGCACATAATTTTTCCGTTTCACTTAAATCATAGCCCGCTTGAGTTAAACGTTGTTCGTCGAATGAAATAACAGCACGCTAAATACAAACATTTGATTTTCAAGAACTCTAACAGTGAAAACTTAGATGATGAGACGGACTTACCATAAATGATACAAAACTCCATGTTCCATGCATTAATGGACTGTAATATCTGAAGAGATAGAAGGAGAATTAGTTTAAAACATTGTATAAGTAACTAACTGTTCTAATCTTACCGATGAGTATCAAGTAATTTTTGGGATTCATCAAGCTCATTATTCAAAAACAATTGTAATCCACGTGTAGACACTTCAACGTCGTCAATTTCAGCAGAATTATTAGATGCCATCTAAAACAAAAGGAAAGATTCCTAAATATTATTTCGTTTCATTCATTTTAGCTTTGAGCTAAATAAATGTAAGTATCAAAAAATAGATATATTTGTAAAATTCATCGAAAAAGTACAAAAAGAGAGATTCGAAAAATAAATGATGGACGGAAATACAATCATTGAATTTTTATAAAATATTATTGAAACTTTTATCTAATTGTTGATTTTTCACTTTTGTAAAAGAATGAAAATAATTGAGACGTCTTTCTTCTTGTAAATAATGTAACATTTCTAATTTATCCCATTTCATTTTATCTCGATATTCTCGACCATTGAACGTCACTTGATCACGAAAATCTGCAGAGATACGATCGAGTAATACGATTATTTGTTTATCTAATATACTCAATTGATTATATAAATAGTTTCGATAACGAGATTCATTTAAACGAACTTTTGAACTACCATACGGTCCTAGAAAAAGACTTTGTACTTAATAATTTCAGTTCAGAGCAAAACAATTCAATATATACCTTTTTCAAAAAATCGATTTGGTTCAGATGCATGGCGTTCAAATTCTTCTAATTCACAAATAAATTTTTCGCGTTTAATAATAAGATCAAGTACGATTTCCCATGCATCAAGTGCCTAAAAATCAAAATCAGTTTTCCATGTAAATTGAAACTATTGTTATTGATAAAAATTTGACTTTTTACTTTCTACATATTTCAACTAGAAATACTAATTCAACTTAGTTTTTGATATGTCTGCAAAAATCGTGGAAAGTAATAGTAATAATGTTTCAAAATATTTAACACGTTTCATTCTAACTTACAAATCAAAAATTTTAATAACTTTGAATATATCTTGATTCAAAATATGTTGAAGGTACAAGGTAGAAAAAAAAATGTGACAGAATTTTACTACGATCAAGTCCAGTACCTGTTCAATTAAATTTTCATATTCGAGTGTACTATATTTAACAGCCATATTTAATTTATCATTGTCATTCATACGCAATAGTTTCCATATTCTTTCAAGACGTTTTTGAATATTTTGTTGCTTAATATTACTGAGTATTGTTTTCAATAGTCTATTACTTGATATTGCTTTTCGTCTTGTTGTTGGATCAAATAGATCAATTTTGACTGCTTTTGGTTTTCTTCTTTCTAATTCATTTTCAAATAAAACTATTGGATCTTCAGATGCTGGCAAAAATGGCTCATTACCAAGACCACCCAAAAATATAGTTTCCGCATTCCATATACCTAGAAAAAACAGTATAATAATAGAATAATGTATTTATATAAAATAATCAAAACAAACCTTGTTCAAATTTATTTTTTCGAGTTTTTAATTCTTCAATTTTTTGTTCACGTTCTTTAATGGCTCTATTTCGTTCTTCAATTAAGTTCATCTCATCTTCATTTAGTTCATCTTTACTTAATTTTTCATGTAAATGAAATATATGATGAAGATAATCTGTTGATTGTGTACTCAAATATTTCATATAATCATCACTCGTATGTTCATTTGACCACCATTGACGCCAGTTTGCGAAATCACGAGCTTGTCGAGCATCTTTAACTTTATACGATTGAATTATTTGAGGATCGGGTATGAGACTGAGATTAATAGTGGGTTCAGAGACAATTGCATGATGTTTACCGCCACGTTTGCGCATCTTATTGCTTTCTTCAATTTTCTTTGGATCCGGTCTAAATAAGTAGACAATAATGGTGAGTAATTCCTCCAAACATCAAAGCTCGATGTTAGCGGAAAATCAAGCTTGAAAATCTATATGATTAAGAAAGTTAATGCTACAGTGACAGAAGTGCTGAACTAGTTTTTCGATAATCCAGTATTTCTGTATCCAAGAAAGAACTTGAATCACTAAACATTTTTTAATATTATTTAGACTACGTATGGTTTCTTTAGTATATATTGCATACACTTACGTAAGCACCCATTTTTTTCTGTCTATGTGGTCTGACCATGGTGGTTGGTCTCGTCTAACAATACTTTTATTATACACTTGTTGTACTTTCGCTTTCGAAAACGTTGATGAGGCTTGTGCTAGTGGAAGATCCAAATGTGGTGGACAATTGAGAACATATTTATCCTATAACAATAAGAATTGTTATATATCTAGGAAAATATATTATGCGGCACTCTTACTGTATCCATTCTAAAATAATAATTTACATCGATTGTACTCAATAATTGATCATATACTTCTCGAATTTGTTTTCCAATATGCAACTGTCTGTCAAGATAGACAACTGTATCATCATCAATCTAAATAAATAAGTATAGATGTATAGCTATTGACAATTTAATTTAACTATTATTTAACCTCTCCAAAATAATTGTTAAATATTGTTCCAAAACTGGTCAAAATGGAATTAGAACCAAATAAAAAATTCGATATGGCAATATCTGATACTCGAAATGTCATCTAGGTTGAATCAAACAAAAAAAAAGCAATTAAAAAAACAAATAGAATACAAAGATTAAAGAAACATACATTTTTAATTGTTTTTTCAACAGTTTGAGGTTGAGGATGTGTTGGACGATCTTGAGCGCGTTCTCTAAAAAAAAAGAAATTTTGTAAAGAAAATGAAAAAGTATTCCTACTATAACACGAAGACATTATTTTGAATTTTGAGTTTTGAACCAACAATAGCATAGAACACTAATTCGCTAAAATACTTGCATACACTAGAAAAAAGCGGTCACTCCTTTCAGACAAAAGATTTAGATAATCTAATCTACATTGATCTTAAAGTGTTGCTTTCTTGAGTGAAGGTTACACGTACTTGAGATTATTTAAATATGATTTTCGACGTTTTGCAATAGTTATAACTGTTTGTTTGTGATGTGCAATGCGTTCATCAATATTTGGTGTCGACACAAGAACCTTGATTAAAGAGGGAATATCATCTGTTTTTTCTTTTTCTAATTCTTTTTCAGTTTCTGTTGTTAAACGAAGTAAATCTTCTCTATTCGATAGATGTTGTAACTTTTTCTGATCAATATTCTTAAATACAAGGAAATGAAGAGTTAAGTATCAAAATTTCATCATTATTTTACATCTTCACTAGGAATGTATTGTTCTTTTATTTGATCTGTTGTGTTTAATTTAATAAATTTAATTTGATTTATATCTAAATCAAGTTCTTCGGCAAGAAATTTTTCATGTATATTTGGTAATGATCCATAACGTGATCGCTTCAAACTTCTAAACAAATTAATCTTTTAAATGAGTAAAGAAAATAAAAACGCCAAAAAAGATCTTACAAAGGCTGTTCATTGTTCACTTCTCGTAAAATGATCGATTTCTCATCTTCTGACAGTTTTTTTGTTGGCATTTCTTTTGATTTCTTTTCTAACCTATCTGTTTCTTTAACAGTTGGTAATGTGAATGAAATTCTATTCATATTCATTTCGGGTATACTGGACAATACCTGTAGAAAAAAATCACATAAAGATTATAACTATAGAGTTAGAATCATAAGTTACTCATTACCTCGTTCAAATAATATTTCGAGTCTTTACTCTGATTCAGTTTTTTATATCGATAACTTTTTCCAAATTGTTCAACCTGTAAATTAAAAACTAATATATTGTTCTGTTTCTATTCTCTAATAAGACTATGTAGTTACAATATCACGTGTGGACGGTCGTTCTTGTAATAAGTCCGATGTCTTTGATAAATAAGATCTTCTAACACCATTTTCATTCTCATCCTGATCATCTTGATTCTTTCTTCTCTTTCTTCTTTCATCATAAACCATTTCGGATGCAAGATGTTCCCGTAGAGAGTGAATATTAATTCTTCATAAAAAGAGATACGCCTATGAGATATTGAACAAGACAGATTGATATACTTACAAGGTATTTATATTATCTGCAAGTAATGTTCGAAGTCGCGTCATATTTGCTATATCAGAAAATACTCGACGTTCATGAAATACTTGTGCTTGCTTAACAGAATTTTCAAATAAACTTTCGCATATGCATAATATATTGACAAAGATACGACGACGTAATTCATTATTCCGTTTTTGAGGTATTAATGGATGATCAACAAAAATTGTTTCAATATCCATCCATTTGAATCGAATTTGTGTTAAAATGACAGTGGCCAATTGCGATAACTCATCAAATGTTAATATACAATTTTCTCTTCGAATATTTAAACGTCGTCGAACTAATGCAAGCAATTCTTCAATATCACGTGGAAACGTGTCCACATTAACTTCATCATCTGGAGGTGTGACCGGCCGTTTGGGTATTAACTTGTCTGCCAAAGATCTGACCGTTTCTAAAAACATCAGAGAAAATTAAGATTCAGATTATTCGTTCATACTAAAGATTTTTTGTACCCTCAGTTGCATTGCGTTCGTCAAATATTGTCAGTTGATTAATTGAATTTTGAAATTGACGTTCGATATTGTTCTGAAAATATAATAGGATTAACAATTGTAAATAAGAGAAGCAGCAAGTTACCTTGACAGCAAATGCATCGTTGATGTTGAAAGGTTTTTGCGCATGCCCATTAGCTCGATGACGTTCAGTGTTAGTATCCGATAAGGACTGAGAAGTTGTTGACGGTCGACTGCTAAACTCGGAGTTAGTCATATAGGCGTGTAGATCAGAGAAAATGCTAGATGCCCAATGGAAAGTTGGCAAAGATTAGATAATAGGAACATATGCAGCAAGGTAAAGAAGCATAGATTGTTCATTTTTTGCATCATCACTCAAGGTGTTGCTAAGGATAGAAATATTTGAATTATAACGGGTTAAATGATCTTCCAATAAAAAAATTGTATTACTCACTATAGTAGATGACACTATAGTTAAAAGCGCTATAAATTCTACAAACTCTTATGTATAGAAAACAACAAAACATTTTTGATTGGCTGTTTTCCCTAGCCTACCATTATCTACTTTAAACCTTGGTTAAAGTAAACACTAATTTGCTAATTCTTTTCTTCACTTTCATTTTTTCTACTATATAGCATAAAGTGACGTTCCTTTTCGTCTTTATAGACGGACTGTGGTATCTTTCCAAACCTTCTCTCTTGTATTGAGACATTATCACATAATGCAATCTGGACAAATTATTTTTAACAGATCATCGGAAGATCATGATGATGTTTGGGACGACACTGAATTAATACAAGCATACGATCGTGCATCAAAATATGTACAGAACAAGTTAAAACAAGATACTCCAAGAAAAGTAAACAAACGAGTAAAAGATAGTCAAAATAAACGATGTCGAGTAAATGAAGAGAAAAAACAGACTAATCAACAAGAACAACAGCAAAACGATATTCTTCCACCATCACCTATTCATCCCTTACCATTTTGTGATCTCAAAGTACCCAAAAATGAAAATGATGCATTAAACTCAATGTTAATGTCTTGGTATATGGCTGGATATCATGCTGGTTTATTAGCAGCATCTAAACAAAATGAGTTGAAATCTGATGTAACTTAAATTGTGTATATGTTTTGTTTTTATGTATTTGTATAATAAACTCTATAATATTTTATTTTCTTTTGGATACAATGCTTCATAAATCATGTTTTTTCTTTTATTTCAGTCATTAAAAACAATTCAACTCTTTGATGTCAAAATTCATTTTAAAACACTATTTATTTGTGTTTTAGATTTTTTTTATGCTATGGGTAAAAAGTGTAAACAACAACGACGTGAAATTCGTGCAGCTGAATCCAAAGCATATGCTGAACAAGAACGTTTATTAAAACAAGAACTCGTCGAAGAAAATGAAGAAAAAGAAAAGGAAATTGAACGCAATAAACAACTGATCAATGAGACACAAGCAAAATCAAATGGTAAAATTTAAAAATATACTGGGTTGTTTTTCAATGATTTCTTTAAATAGCGAAACTGTTAATTCTTCATAGAACCATCCATAGATCCAGAAATTAATGAAAATTCAATATCTAGACAGAATACTGAAAAGAAAGAAATTTCTCTTGATAAACTAAATGATACATGTAAATATTATTTTGTTCAAAAATGAACTTTTTCATAAATATTGTTTCGTTTACAGTGTCAGATACCGATTCCGGCCATGGTAGTGTCAGTACATCCACCTGTTCACTAACACCTCTGAATACGTCCCCCAAAATAAATAAACAGGAAAAACACCAATCACTACTTCTATCAACAACAATAGCTAGCACCAAATTCGACCAAATGTCTCATGTTAAAGGATTAGTAAATATTGGAAACACATGTTTTTTTAACGTTGTTATTCAAGTAATATATACAAAAAGTATTAAACTACATGGATGAAAAACGTTTTTGTGTGTGTTAACAGGCTCTTGCTCATACTCCTTTATTTGTAAACGAATTACGCAATTTTGCCAACGAATGGAAATCTGACATAGTAATGCTCGATACATATCCAACAAGTATGACAGCGCAACTTGTTCAATTATTCGATGAATTTTCATCAGACTCAAAAAAAACAATTAATCCAAAGCAGTTGTTTAATAATCTAATGCAAAAGTATATAAGAAAAATATTTTTATTGGTATTTTGTACGATTACTTCTTTGATTGCGTTATAGAATTCCTGTTTATAAAGGGTATCATCAACATGATAGTCATGAACTGTTTATGAATTTGATGTTATTACTTAAAACAGAAGAAACTCAGGTAAGTTGAATAATAATTCAATTGAAATGTATTTTTAATCAAACTCTTTTCTAGTTAAGAAAACGTCAATCATTTTCAAACTTATTCCATAACAAGTCAGAAGATACACTAAAAATGTTTTGTTGTATGTAATGATAGTCACGTAGTCGATTAGTATTTTATTATGGTGGTTTTTTCTTTTAGTGATTGGATGTAGTGGTCCTTATGTAACAATTGATTCCTTGTTTGGTGGTCATCTACTCGATGTAATCACCTGTAAAAAGTGTGAAAAGGTAAGTTATTAGAGTAGAAACTATAATATATATATATATATCAAATAGCATACAAGTTAGAAAAAAGCGAAAACAAGATTATATTGATTAAAGTTCATTTTCTGAGTCAACAGCACGGATGATCGTCACTGAAAAAGTAGAAATTTTGATGTATTCAAATTTTATTTCTTTTCTTTTTCAGTCAATGATGAAAATAGAACCGTTTATTGGCATAATTTTACCACTTACAGATCGAGTTAGTATCATCTTCTATGTTGTATTCATTTCAACATAATTCAATTTTATTCTTAGATGTATGAAATTCCAAGAAAAAAAAGACAACATCAATATGAAACACGAAATAATAACAAAGAAAAACCATTATCAAAAAAACAACAGAAAGAACTAGCAAAAAGGCAAAAAAAGAATGTATGTTTTTTTAATACAGTAACAAGAATTGATTAAGTCATTCTTAGTTCGTTCTTCTAGGCAAGAAAAACGACACAAGTACTAAAAGTAAAAAGTCGAAAACCTCTCCAAGCTCAACTACCGGAGACAAAAACAAATTTAGACCAAATGACAAAAAGTGGTAAGGAAGAGAAATTCTATTGATGTATCAACTTATCGGTCTTTGTTTCTTAAGATAGCGTTGAAGATTCGGGCAATGATGAAACAGGTGAAACAACTACAAACGATGAAAATGTGGATACAGCAAAAAACGACAAAATTGAAACAGCTGATGACGAAATAGAAACGAAAAGTGATATACAAGAAGACAACGATCAAGAAGAAAAAGAGATAGAAGAAGAAGATAGTGAAATATTAGAAAAACCAGAATCATCTTCGATAACTGATGATAAAACTTGTGTGCTAGAATCACACGACGAAACATTTGAGTTAGTTGACATGATATCAAATTTAACATTAATTAGTTTTAAACAAGAATCATCACCAAGTAAACCGTTACCATTTGTAAATGATACGGATGCACAACGATTTCTTTTATGTGGAAATGCCCGCGAACAAGAAACAACGGAAAAAAATACGGATGAAATCGATTCATTAGAACGTTGTTTTCAACGTCATCTCGAAAAAGAAAAGTTATCGAAAGATAATTTATTCGATTGTTATCATTGTCGATCATTGACCAAAGATCAATGTAAGTATGATGTATGATAGATTACGAAGTCTTAGTTTATTAGTTTCAAATATCACTGCTCTCAGTCAGATTTACAGTGTCGAAATCATCGTTAATGAAGTGAGGATACATAAGGAGAAACATGGATAATGTATTTGTTCTGATTTTTTTCTTTTAGCAAAAGTATTAACTGAAGCTGTTCGTCAAAGTGCATTTCTTCAATTACCACCAATTTTACCCATATTTCTCAAACGATTTCAATTTGTACGTATGTTCGATCGGTTTTTTCTTACTTTTTATTCTTTGTTCTTCTTGTTTGTAGTATGACTCATATAGTGATAAAATTCAAACACATATTCGTTTCGATATTCAACTTGATTTAACGCATTATTGCTCATCACTAGCACTTTCTGTGTATTGTCGACCTATCTATCGATTGTATGCTGTTATTGAACATTCTGGATCATTAAAAAATGGACATTATATTGTCTATATTAAACATCAACAACATACTCTAAATAAATTACATCAATATCGATCGAAACCAATCGAAAAGTTAATTGAACAATTACAAACACATAATGATAATTGTGTAGAAGAAAAAGAGCAATTGGAAAAAATTTCTGATCAATCGTGTTTTTGGTATCATCTAAGTGATTCATCTATACATAAAGTACCTGAAAGTAAAGTATTAGAAGCACAAGCATACGTTTTATTTTATCAGAGGATCTAGTGATCATTTTTTTTTGGTGAATTGTCGATATTTTATTCAATTTTTTTCTTTTTTTTGTAAAATGTCCGCGAATATCATTTGTGTGTGGCGATGATGCGATATTATTCAATAGAAATTCGACTGGCAAAATAAAAATACAATGATATGATATACGAACTCTTTTGATATATATTCAAAAAGTCAAAATAAAACTAGAATGCAATTGTGCTTTGCACAAGTTGCAATGTTGACAGACTTTGTATGTGCTGAATAAGGACAAAAAGCGCTGCCACAGTAGAAAAGTTCATAATGACTCTTTTCAACACAATAGACGGCAGTGTACAGGTACTAGGATAAAATCTGTCTTAGGTATAGACCTAGAAGAAAGAAACATTAAATCTTCGCATAAGTAAGGCTAAGCTATTGTTTCTTCTTTCATCAAATAACTCAAAGAGGTATCTTATAAATTTATGGTAGTGAATTTATCTTCCTTCTGCTTTCTTTTTCCTAATATTTCTAACCATCTCAATTATCAATAACTTTGTCTTCTTCTGTATTTCTTCTTATTCTGACCAACGAATCTTCTTTTTCTTCTTAATTTTCTTCTTGTCTCTCCCTCACTAAATTCTTTTCTCAACAAAGAAATAAACAATTTATTTTGTTCTCAAAGTTCTTAAAAAATGGCACCGGCAAACAAAATGTATGAAAAACTTCCAAGTCCAGAATACATTTTCTGTTAACTTCTTCTATCTTAGGGCGCAGAATGTGGACCAATGCTTGAAAAATGAACAAGCATTGGTTAATCTAGAGTATATCAAGAACAGTATCCCGTTTTCAGAACCTTTCTAAGTAGCATAGTTCTCTAGATCATGAGGCGCACATTTTACAGAAACAGCGACCGAAGAAAAAGAAAAAACATTGTTCGCATCAAAAACACATAACGTCTGTCGACATAAATACTTAAAACTAACGGATTAATATGAAAATTTTTGTTTTGAATTTATTGTGGGTAAGTTACATTCTATTACAATTGATAGACAACTTATAAGAAAAAAAAAATATCAAATAGTTTGTTGAGATTTTTCATTCATTGTTCTAGTTTTCAAGCAAAATCACTTTCAAACTGACTTATTCCCTACGTATAAACTATAAAGTATGTTCAGACATCGATAAAAAAATTCCCAAACCACAATATCAAATAAACTATTGGTTACACAAATCGTATACAAGGTTAAGTAGGTAAATTTTACTTGAACAAAACACATTCCTGAAAAATCGCTTCAAATATTCAATGGAGTTCTTTTATCACCTTTATCGTAACATAGTCGATATATCTAATTATAGGGAAATTAGAATAGACAGAAAGAATCTATATAGATACGCGTCGTCTGACTTCCACATCATTCATTTTTCCTTTTATCTTTTCTTGTGAAAATTATAAACAATTTTTATGGGAAAGCTGATCCACGAGGCTAAAGATCTGAAACTGCTTGGTAACAGCATGAGTGCTCGGACATTTTGTTCACGACCAGATACTTGATAAGTAGCTTTTCTTTTTTTTTAATAACAACTTATCGACTACTTATAGTTCATTTGTTACCGAACTGTGGGAAATCACTACTCATAATATGTCCTAAGTAGTCCAATGTAGAGGGTAAAATCTGGCAAAAAAATCTATGGTTTTTAAATAAGAATTTTAACTACTCTCTCTTCAGAGTTCTAAAACCAGGAAAAACCTTAGGAATTTATATTAAAAAGTACGATAAATTTAGAATACAGAAAAAATCTTAGAAATCGTTTCCACATTTTACGATACAATGAGGTTAGTTGACTGTAAACTGTATTTTTTTCAATTTCACTGCATATGTAAATTAAATTCTTTGACAAATACTCAGCACATGTTATTTATTTTTAACTTTTTTTTATTTATTCAATTAATAGTCATTTTCAGTCCATTTTTTCACGTATTGATATCACAATTTTTATTACTGTTTTCACTAATTATTTGTGCAATATCACGATCTGTACATCTGTTTCAAAACAAAAAGATATATAGTGTTTATAATCTTCAAAGAAAAGTGTCTATAATTCAAATAATACTATGTAAATAATGAATTGTAAATTTTCAATAAGAAAATTAACACATCGGTATTTTTACGCATGAATTTACTTAAAATATTTAAAAAGTAGAGTAAAGCAAAGTTTTTGATAGAAAACAGGATATTTAATCTGTGTCTTGTACAACTGAGAAATTATATCCGCAATCGTCAGATGTATTCATTCACAAGGAGATTTTTCTGAGTGAATGAATGACACTATCGAATTAGACTTGAGAAATCTGAGAGAGATGATTCTTAGGAAACGAGCTACATTTTAAGTGAAATTTTGATATAACTCTGAGAAGTTGTCGTTTGGGTACATCTCTCTGTATTTTAGATATCTATAGACTTATCAATATTATATTACTTTTGCCATTTACCTATTTGAATCTAAAAATGTTGTTTATTTATCAATACTGCTTTTGAAAGCAATCATGGAAGATATATATAGGTCATGAAAAAAACCTTTTAAAAAGTTCAAAAAGGCTGAATTTTATCTTAATCGTTTTTAACATATCCTTGTTCTTTCCCTAAATTTTTGAAATTCTTACAGATTTTCCTTTTTTCAAAAACTAACAATCGGTGAACAGTGTAAAATACATAAAAAAATACTCTAGTTTGAAGAAGTAAATAGCGATAAAAATAATAATTACGCAACTCAATTTGGGCTATTGACATAACGTTAAACTCCGATAACAGATGAATGCTAAAAATTCTCTACATAAGTTATTGGAGAAAAATCAAACCGTAGAATTCATACGCTGCTATTCTTTAAAAAAAGTGTCTGTAGTACGCACTTGGTTAATTTCTTTTTTGTACGGATGAATAGTATAAAATGGAAAAGAGAGTTAATCAAAAAAGAGTAAGTACTCCAAATATAGTTCCCCTCAAGCTTGTTGATGTTTGCTATTTAGATACTATTGGAAATTTTATTTATCTAAATCAACAAGTAGATTGAATTACAGATCCAACAGATACTCGAGATAACACTTCAGAGAATATACATTACGAAAATTATGGCTTCTAATTATTTTATGTACATACTCTGGATATTCTTTGAATATTTATTAAATTGTAAAATCAAAACTGTACAGAAAAAAAGAAGTTTACAGAGAAAGACAGCGAGCTGAACAGTCATAAAACAAAGTTCAATAAATAATAATTTTTTGGTATTTTTAACAGCGGATTCTTTATATTATTTACTACTATTTAATGAAAACGATAATTTTGGTCGAGTATTTTTTCTTCCTAATATTAAATTTTGCTCACTTTCACGATTTTTTCTCTGTTCACGTTCAAATTTTTCTCGATCTTCCATAAGACGCCGTTGTTCGCGTGTTAAACGAAATTCTTCTTCCGCCTAGAAATAAATATTAGTCATTTAGTCTAAAAATAATAGTAAAAATAATGAAAAATTCATCTTACCAATCGTTTTTGAGCTTCAGATAATTTTCGATCATTTTCTTCAATTATTTTTTCTAATTCTTCTCGTCTTTTTCGCTCTTCCTCCTAAAATATGACAAAAAATCGATGATAAAAATATGAATAGAACAAGAGTATCAAAGCAAACATCATGGATTAGCATTTGAACGGAAAGTCTTTCACAAACTATGCTTACCGCTAGTTTCTTTATCAAGAGATATACACACTCACAAGATATCTTATAGGATTTATTATACAAAAAAAGTGAGCAGAGATTAAGGTTAAACAAACGATATATATAATCTTGAGATCACGGCATACGGCATTCTATTCTAGAATAAATGATAGATCTGCACTTCTTAAAAATATCTCATACAAATCATCACTATACCTCTTTTGTAATGAGCTTTTTCATTTCTTCATCTTTTCGTTTTTCTAATTCGACTAACATATGCTTTTCCAAATGTTTTTTAATTATATCCACTCGTCGTTTAACTTCACTTTCAATTTCATCTTTTCTTCTTTCAAGTTCATCTTTTACACGTATATCTACAAGTTCTTTACATCTTCTTTCAACTTCAGTCTGAATCATTTGTTCACGTGCTTCTTTTTGACGTCTAAAAGAAAGAAAGACTTTAACTATTAGGAAAAGAGAGAATACTAATTTAACATAGAGCAACTTTCGTTTACCGACTCGTCATTCCATTTAATTGAGACAACTTCTGAATTCCTACCCATTGACGAAATGTACATAAGATACGGTTTAAAAACTCAAGTTGGAGTGAATTCTAGTTTTTATTTCATTTCATTACTTACAATAGTTGCATACGTTGACGTTCTAATTCAGCCAATCTTTCTACTTCAGCTTTTTTTCTCGCCGTTAAATCATTGCCAGAAACACTAATACGATTATTTCTAATACCATCTGTAAGTCCTTCATGAGATGATGCACTGGATGAATGTCGACGCGATCTAGAAAAAATTAAACAATATATTTATTTATTATTTTTTTATTTATTTGATTTTTTAATCATACCGTTTTAATTTTTTATCTCGATCTTTTGATCGAGATGATTTATGTTTCTTGTGTTTTTTGCTTCGACTTCGACTTCGGCTATGAGATCTACCCATAATTGTCTAATAATATTGATCTTTGAACTAAATCTAAACATTTGTATAAATAAATAATAGCAAAAATAAAGAAGGCATTTCTTGAAAGAAAGACCATATTTACACACTTACAACAACAATAACAACAACTAACGTTTAGAACGTCCAAAACTAGTTATTTATTCTTAAAATTTACATACAACGAAGGTAATTTTAAAAAAAAAGGCGAAGAATTTTAAATTTTTCTCTTTTGAAACTGAACTAATAATGAAACAATTTTAGTGTATCACATAATCTCAGCCAAGAATAGCATCATTTTCGACATCAATCTAAATTCGTACGAGTTATGCTACAAAGAAAAGATAAGAATGATAGCACGATACTGAAGCATTTAAATTCAATTGTAAACAGAGTTCAAGAAGGTTAATAGGCCTCACCTGCAATTGTTTAAGATGTCGAGAAATTAAAAGTACTAATATGTCTCTAAATATTGAAAGACTTTTTCTTTTAACTGAAAAAAAAAACGTCTTTCTGGATGTCTCGTTCTTAGAATCATTTCGAATTAAATATCCATGAACCAGATATAAAAAAGTGATGAAACGATAGAACATTACAAGGGGAACACGTTTCCTTGAATCGAAATACAAATGAACGGTTTACCACAGAGAAGAATTTCTGTTTATTGTCCGAAATCAGTAATTCGCAGCAGGATTTTGGAGTTGCTTTCAAGCAACAAATTAAAGTCATATGATACATTCACGACTATAGCCACTTAAATCCAACAACATAGCTTCATAACTCATTTCACTACTTTTCTCATTCATATGATGAAAAAATGTTGCAAAATATGGACTTTGTGTCATAGATATATATTCCAGAATATATAAAAACAAATGCAATAATAAAAAGTAAAAGCAATAAAATATACTATAATGGCTAACTAAAATAAAAACATTCCTGTGGTTCTTGATAAACATATTTTTCTGATTATCAAAAAATCAAACGTGTGATTTAATTTTTACTTAAACAACTTTGCAAAATCTAGCCACTACAAAACTAAATTTGTACTATTCTGAAAACATTGGTTCGTTTAAAAAAATGATCAAGAATTACTGGAAAAATACTAGAAATTCAAATTTTATTCAACAAGGAATTACAATAAACGTCGGCGAATCGTTTTTTTTTTGGTGTATAAATTGTTCTACCTCACATGTTCATAAATATGCTTGAAATAGGTAATTGGTTAAACATCTACGAAAGACAAAGGCAAAAACAACAATGGCAACAATTTAAGTCGATCAAAAAATAATAAATATGACAATAAATCTTTTCTAAACCAAGAACTGTCTGTTTTGAAATTGGCACATTATAAGACGATATTGTTATTACTACTGCGTTAGAAATGACACATTTATTTTCCTGCAATAAATAAAAACATCGCATTGAACTAATAAATTTTTGTTAAAATTACATTATTTTAACTTACTGCTAAGAAAATCTTCACTTCTATTTGAAACTGAAATATGGTTTCTCCGCAAACAATATTTTCTTGATTTAATTTATTGTTACTACATTAAATATGAATTCATCAGTTTCAATAGAACAGGATCAGGATCTACAAAAACGAAATAGTCAAAATTTAACAGCTTTATTACATAGTCTAAGTTTTCTGATTATTCTCTTTGTTAATGACCATGAAAATACTAAAGGTCATACATTTATCCAAATAACAAAGCTTCTTAGCAGATATTTTTCACCTTGCATACATCCAATTAACTCTCACCTATTTCTCAAGTATTGAGGTACCACTGAAACTCATAATTGTTCTTAATCTTATAGCATGTACGAAAAGCGTCGATTTGGGTGAAGTTGTGGGCAATTAAAACGTCAATCGTATATATATATTGTAAATGAATCGTAAACCGCGATCAGATCAGAAAAAGAAGCAAAGCAAGAAAGAAATTCACCTACAATCTAATTTCATTCAAATCTATTTTTATTGGTCAGTGGTTCCCATCGAAAGATAATTTTTTTAGAAACAGAGATGTCGCTCTAGTTTTGGAGAAAATAAAAAGGCTCCTTTATACTTTTGTTTTATACACACAGAAGTTTGCATCCATCAACTTCACGCGTCTTACTTTTCTACTTATAAACTTGATGAAAAGAGATTTAGGCTTCATATAGTAGCTTTCGACTATAATTGCTGTTTTTCTTCCCGAGCAGGATTTGAAAAGAATAGAGCATTTTTTTGCGTTCCAAATGCGCTTATTAGAGGTATTTGTCGAAATCGAAAACTTTCCACAGCTTATGTTTTGATAAAACAGTGGAAAAAAGAAATTGAAAATAAATAAACAAAATAATTAAAGTAGCTTTTTCTCGAATAATGATGTCGGATATTCTGTGATCCTGAGCGGAGTCTATTTGCTCTAAAATTTGAGCGCACAACGATATAGCAGCGATACATTAAAACGGCAGGACTCCATTAAAAACAATCGTACAGTAAATTAATAGTTCATTCCATAAAAAACGAGAAAAGCGAAATTTTCTGAAGAAGGCGAAGAAGATGCCAACCTTCTTCTAGAAGGACCTTTAAATTCGTGTTTCCTATGAATCGTAACAACATAAAAGATCACCTGGAATACCAATATACATCAAAAGTTCAAGCATTACGAAAGTAACATTATGATATGAGGATCTCGGCGAACGATGCACTTTGTCGACAATCCTAGTCCTCATAATATTCAATACATGCTCTTTTGAAATAATTTAGATAACGTATGCTGCCAAACTTTTAATCATAAAAAAGAAGAAGAATTAAAATGCTCAATTTTGTCAAACGTATGTACATACTATTTAAAAAGAGCATAATTGTAGAAGATCATGAAAACTGTTATCATAATAAATGATAAAACACGTTCTTTTTTTGTCATCTTCACCTATTGTTAACCAAAAGAATGAGTTGAATATAATGATTACTCATTATATACTCTCTTTCTCTTATACTATACTGATAAAGATGTTTTCAACATACATAGGTCGTTTAAAAGAAAAACACAAAATTTTCACTTTTGTGTGGCTATATCTTCCTTTGACACTCAATGATCATTTAAATAAAATAGTTCAGAGATGAACAATAGATACATACTGTAAAGAGTTAAATTAACAAAAAACGAAGATGTCAAGAAATACTGGTGTCGACTACGATTTTATTTTCAAACTGGTCTTAACTGGAGATAGTTCAGTTGGAAAAGTAAGAAGTAATATGTGCCCAATAAGAAAATGAGAGACAGAATGAGAGACTTTATTGAAAAGAGAAAAGCTTACTTTTCTCCAAAAAAGATGTGTATTTTGTTTTCCAATTTAGAGTAATTTATTATTGCGTTTTACTCGCAATGAGTTTCGTCTCGATACTCAATCAACAATTGGAGTGGAATTTGCCTATAAACAATTAAATATTGATGGTAGAAAAATCAAAACACAAGTTTGGGTAATATCTTGTCTCTATATTTCACGATTCAAAAATCAGGAAATATTATTCTATTATGTAGGATACGGCTGGTCAAGAACGTTTCAAAACGGTTATACCTCAATTTTATCGTGGCTCTGAGGGCGCTTTATGTGTATTTGATTTAACAAAACCCGATTCATTTGACCATATTGTCAGTTGGATAGAAGAAGTACAACGACATACAAGCACGGAAATACCAATGATTTTAGTGGGTAATAAATCGGATTTAGTTGAACAACGTAAAATAAGTAAAGATCAAGCTATGATGCTTGCTAAGCAACAAAATATGTCTTATATGGAAACATCTGCAATGAATTCAACAAATGTTGAACAAGCATTTACAACACTAGTTACGGCTATTTATTATCGAAAAGTTCCAAAATCATCTACCGAAGATCATACAAGAACAGCAACAACAGCAATAGCAACAATAGATTCGAGCAACAATAATTCGAGTAAAAACAATGATACTCTTCCAGATACATCAGGCGTTACCATTAAAGTCGAACATTCAGTAAAAAGTCAACAAGCCAAAAAAAGCGGTTGCTGTTGAACTTTGGCACAGACGATATACTCTTTTCACATGGATAGGAGATGTACCATTTATTTATTGTTTTATGTAGTTGTATATATACTAAAAACTAGAGAAATTTCAATATTATAAACAAAAAAAATTTTGTGTCGCTAATTCATCACAGATGATCAATTGTACTGCAGAATCTTTGATGATATTGGCTTCTGTATTTCTTTTTGATTATGGTTTGTTCTTATTATGAGTTTCATGCTATTATATGAAAATTAAAAATTTTTATTGAAAAATATGTAAATGATACAAGTCTGGCATTAAGGATAAAATACTCACTAATTTGATTACACACGGTGTATACTTATTTATCATGGTGAGCTATAGCATGTAAAGAGCTGCACAAAAATTCTAGTACAGGGCGAGAAATTTTCTTATGTGTCCGGGTCGGAATAAGATAGACTTTGGACGTAGATATAAAAGGCTAGGGACTCTATTAGGCAAATAACCAACTTTGGTTTTGGTTTAATCCTTCTTTTTAGCTTCATTCTAATAATATGTCATAATTATAGTTGGATGCTTTCCTTTTTCGTTGGTGCTATAGAACTAAAACAACCTACTCATACTTATAATTATTTCACTAATCTTCGATTCACCCGTCCGACGTACAGTTGAATCATCAAAACTCTTTGAGTTAATTGACAATCGACGAATAGAACAAGGATGTCAACGAGTTCCTCTTATATGCAGTAAATTGATCAAACATTTGTCTTGTTGTAAGTTCGTGAGATACGCTGAATAATAATAATAAATGATCATTGTTCTCACATGATACCGATGAATTTAATCGTTAAATATTTCTAGCAACGACATTTAATTTAACGAAAGACATTTCAGTTTAGAGAAAAAGTAATTTATGTCATTAAGATATTTGATCATTAGCTAAATTTGATTGATGGAATTTTAATTACTGAGTTTCAACATAGATGTCAACATAAATGCTCAGAATGCCAAGAAAAGGAATAAGCAAGCAAACTTCCTTCACTTGCAAGTTTAGTTCGAACAATCACAAGTACATGTTTAGCAGTGCAGGCAGTTAATTGATGAACCCATTAAAATTTGAAGTGTAGAAGGTAAAGAACGTTTAAGATTCAAATTAAATTCTGAGTAGATACTAATTTAAATGAAGTTTCTTTAGAATAAAATAACACGAAAAAGCTTTCTTGACTTGTTCTGTAACGACATATTAGCTAAAGAGAAAATATTTCAAGATATAATCAAACTGATTCGGCACAATATATGTGGACACACTTTACCATCTCTAATTTCGACTGATTAAGAGTCTTTTCTTTTTATCTTTTTTTTAATATAGAAATGACAAAGTAACAGTTGTCTTTTTAATATCCAAACTTTATGGTAAATGACATAAAAAATATAGAAGTAACAATAAAATAAAGGACAAATGAACACTTAGATAAATATAGAATAAGCGAGTTTGAGTTTGTATAAGTATTTTGTTCGCGCATAACCTTTTTTTAGGATAAAAATTGATCCTGAAAAAATAAGCAATTGGTCATTTTGAAGAACACAATAAGAGTGAAGACAGACGCACAACACCTAATTTAACTGACAACGACAAAATAAAGATGTTTTATTATATCACTAAGGAAAGGATGCCCCATAAAAAAAAAATACATCAGACATACAAAAATGAGCACAAAAAAGGAAAAAGATCCTGGTCATTGAATTATTCCTATGTACTGAAAGACTATAATACTGTCTTCAAATTCATTTCAACAATAGAATAATACAAGTAAATAATAGAAATATAAAAGAATTCGTTAAACAACATAACAAACATGAACATACAAACTAAAACAACAATTAAAAACGGAACAAAATAAAAGTTAGTAATATTTATAATATGCCTTTGGCGTAATTCATAAAACTATTTTTTAAAATTTTTAAAAGCAATGAGTTTAACAAAATTAATATATAAAAAAAGTCATACAATAATACTATGGCGTTAGAAAAGCAAAGCACAATATAACATTTTGAGAGTTTATGGGCAAGATTAAGACTAAGAATTTAAGAATAATTGCGACTATCATTTTAAGAATTTTAATATAAGTTTAAATAAAAAATTTTAAAACTAGTTAACTAGTTTAAACTTAAAGTTTTAAAATTTTTTATTTAAACTTATATTAAAATTCTTAAAATGATAGTCGCAATAATTCTTAAATTCTTAAAGCACAATACGTATACGACATTATTTTTTATAACCATCATAACTTTTTGGGACTACAAGGGACAGAACTATTACGGTTCTGGAAAAAAAATGTAGATTTACGGAGAACTCTTCAGAAACGCGAATAATAACACCACATTCCAATTGAATAAGGCACTCTGATGATGATTAGCTAATATGCGAGAATATGAATACTTAGTTGCGCCGTCTAAAATAGGAACAAGATTTTCTATGAGTACGGTTAAAAATATTTGACTACGAAGAGACAATTTCTATGACAATAAAGGTAATGATTCTGATGGTATCGATTTATTCATTATTCTTTTTATCTGACTTGTGTATCATCTGAGTTTGTTTCATTCTGTTTTTTCGTTGTTGACGATTTTTGAGTTTGTTTGTTATTATTAGGATATTTTTTTATTTCAATAGATTTTTGTTTTGATTCTTTTTTTTCACAAAACGATGCACAACATTTTTGATAGATACTTTTTCCTATTAACATTAAAATAAATGGAATTGGTGTTGTTATGCTCGTTAGAAGTGGAGCAGTTAATGCTAAATCAGCTTCTGGTTGAGGAAATGTAAGACGTAAAAAAAAGATGCTAACGGCGGTATTTTGAATACCTAAAAAGTAGAAAAAAATTTGACAAAATCACTGTAAACACTTTCATATGAGAATGAGTATTCTTAAAGTCAAAAGAAACTAACCAGACTCTAAACAAATTGATATACTCTTCTTCTTATGTTGAGTTGTTACAATGGCTAATAAAGCACCTCCCACAAAACCAAACCAAGGTAGAAAACAAGATGCCATTATTATTTTAAAATCAATTATGTAAAAAATAAACATATTGATATAAACACCAAATGTCAATACAAAAAGTAAAAGTCCAACGCCGATAACATTTAAAAATTTTCCTACACGAATTGCCATGGCCGGTCGATAACGACGTATTACTAATCCGGCCATAGCGGGTATGAATAACGTTGTAAAAGATAGAAACATATTCCACCAGGGAAATTTAGCTCGATGAAAATCGATAAATGGCCGACCAAGAATCCATATCCAAAATGGAAATAGACCTGAAAAGGATAGATTAAAACTAAACCTATCATTTTATAATTGGCTAAAGTGTTGAGACTTTTTTCGCTATATCCATTTTTATTATAATTCTTTTTGAAGTACTTAGTGCTGTACTTTATAGAGAAATAGTTAGAAAACATAAAGGTTACCAAATACAGCAGTTGTACTAACGAATGTCATTGATATACTTAGATCGATATCACCACCTGAAATATCAAATAGATATATTAGTAAAACGTAACTGCATTAAACTTTGCAACTTTCATCTTGACGACCTTCCATTAATTCATACCTAGCAATGCCGTATAAATACTGCTCGCTCCACCACCAGGACAGATCCCAGTTGACAAAATACCAAGACTAGTAGAAGAATCCAATTTTAATATTCTTATAATACCATACGAAAGCTAAAACAAAGCAAAATAAATAGTCTTTTTTATAGACTATTATCTATTACGAAGTACCTACCAGCGGCATATAAACGAATTGGCAAAATAAACCGACAAGAACTGGCAGTGGACGATGAAAATTTACTGCTATTTGTTCAAATAATAAACCACATCCAATACAAAATGTACCGCATGTAACAAGACCTATGACAATCGCTGTAAATAAAAAATCAATAATTGTTTGTCGACGTTTGACAGCTATTTGTATTGTTTCATTCAATACATAAGAATCATTTTCATATGTTAACGATGGACAATTTCTTAAAATATCCTCTGTGTATGGTAATGAATTTCTACAACTTTCGTTTACTGATGACAATAATTTGTCTCCATTGACAGAATATGTATTAGTTTTTGGTTGAAAATAAACATGAACAGTGACATTTGCAAAGCCAAGTAATTTTGTCTGAACAGTCACATTGACAAATGTATTTTCGAGAGTATAGGTTACATCTTGTATACTCAATTTTTTTAGTAAATTATTCGTCGTTGATATAGTTTTAATTTGTAAGTATTGTGAACAATTATATAAAATACCATCAATTCTTTTTCTATCACCTTCGTATAGATAATGAAATTCTTTATCATAATCTTTGTCAAACTTTAATTTACATGTTTGAATTAATTCTGGTATTAGAAATAATATTACAAGGGATATAAACATGAATGTATTCGATTTTTTTTTTAGATCAATTACATCTCATGTTTCAATATTATAAAAGATACTATTTCATCTAAAAAAATAATCAAATCCTATTATTACTTTGAAATGTCATGAATAGAGTATTAATACTCTGTAAGTTTTATGTACAACAAACGAATTGGTTAAGGACTTACAGCTATCTGAATGATTGAGCTCTAGATTGATAATTAAAGTTGATGAAAAGTGCTATAAATAGTAACCTGACAAGACTTCAGACAATTCCTATACTTTAATTCACAGTAATAAGATTTATGTCAATCAAGTACACACAAGAGATTATCTTAAATATTAAAACATCATCATGTATTGCACAGATCACTCCATATAAGTGAATTCTTTTAATTTTCTTACAAAAACATATAAAAAACAGACTATATAGTCGATAAGAAAAAAGTCAAACACTTTGCGTAGAAAATAACAAATATAAAAAGAACCAGAAATACAGAAAGGCGATTTGTTCACAAGAGAAAACTATACATTGACACAAAGAATGGACAATGTTTAAGTTTATCACATTTTAAATCTAGTCAATAGTCAAATTTTTTACGCAGGAAAGTGTTAACATACATATTAAATATCTGATATACTGAAGTTCTTTGAAAGAATCATAAAAATTATTTTTTTTATTTGTAAGGAGCTATGGCTCATCATCAGAGTTTGGTAGTCGCTCATATTGAGTTGCATCTGGTGTATTTATAGCTACTATCGTTAAACCCGCTTTACGTTTATGATAATAGCGATATGCACTAACAATAGCATAAATAATTAACAATGGAATAGGTATAGCAAGAGCAACCTAAATAAACTTCATAAATATTAGACAAAAATCGATCATCTAAATAAGACTATACGTACAAATATTGGAACAATAATTGCCAAATCTGAGTCTGGTTGAGGTAGAGATAATCGAAGAAAAAATATGGCTACACCAGTATTTTGTAGACCTAGTGAAAATAAATATATTCATAATACTAGACAAGACAATATCTTTCTTCTAACTTACCACTTTCAATAAATATCGATATTAATCGTTCGCGTGTTTGACAAGTTACTAATGAGAAAACGACGCCAATAAAAAACCCTGTCCATGGTAACAATGCACTTGTAATGATTATACGATAATTTATAAGTTTAAAAATATATAGATTTGTATAAATCCCGAATGTTAAAATGTATAGTATAAAGAAGATAGTCACATAACGTAATAAGCGTGTTAAACGATCGGCGATAGTCGGTTTAAAATATCGTAATGCCAAACCAATTGATGCTGGTACCTAAGAAAAAAACTCAAATAAATGAAGTTTTTTTTACAAACACGTTTAACTGCATAGCACTTACAATTAATGCAAATAACGTTGAAAACATATTTTCCCATGGAAAGTGCACGGCGTGAACATTAATAAAATCTCGACCAAGTAATAATATCCATAAAGGAAATGTAGCTTTTAGAAAGAGAGAAAAATCAAATGAGTTTTAAGAGAAATATTGATGATATAAATATTGTATATTACTCACCAAATGCTGCTATTGTACTACAAAACGTCATAGATACAGAGAGACTAATATCTCCGCCGTACATTGCCACATACATGTTTGATGCTCCACCACCGGGTGATGCTCCAGTTGCCAACAGTCCAAGAGCAGTTGATGAGGACAATTTTGTTGCTTTTGCGAGACCGTATGCAAGCTACAAAAGAAAAATAAACGTTGATAAAATAAAATAAATACGACATAGTCTAGCTCAATACGGTTGTTCAGATACTGAGTTAGCTAAAGATAAGTTTCAATATGACTTAAGCATCGTCATGGTTAATAATCATAAAATGTTATGACTCTTCTAGCAGAAAGAAGGTAAGACAGTAATTCTTTCATTTACAAATAGATTGTTTTTTTTTCTTTCATTTAGGATGATACACGATTGTCATAAGAAACAACTCACCAATGGCAAGCAAAAAAACTGTGAAAATAATCCAATCAAAATGGGAACAGGTCGTCTAATGTTTTGAATGAGAGTTTGCGTGACTAATTTGCAACCGATAAGGAACGTTCCAATTGAGACCAGAATAATGATAACAACAGTAAATATTGTATCTAGCACAGTCTGTTTTCGTTTGACAGCAAAATCAACGTCATAATCAGTTGTTATATTTTCTAATATCGAATGATTCGAATCCAAATATATTGCGTGAATATACAAACGACTAAATAGATTAAATGAAGAGTTTAAGATTGTCATTTTCATCTTAGTGATTATACCTGTATCCTAACAATAGTCCATGTACCGTTACATTGAATGTGCCATTTTGTGTGTGAATTGTTGTGAAATCTAACTCAAACTCCTTTGGACTTTTTAATTCTAACGTTTTTTCATTACTAACCGATAGTGTTACATTGACATATGATAGTGTAATATTTTGATCTTCACATGATATTTTGAAAACAATTTGAATATCAGTTAATGAATCATTAATAAATATAGGTGGTGGTAAGGCTCTGCTTGTTTGATTTAAACATGTAATTGAACACGAATAAATAGTTGTAAAAAAACAACAACTACAGAATATTAAAATATAACTTAACCTCAAAAACATCTGAAAATTAAACTATTATATGTTCTATAACACAAACAGTATAATTATCAAATTAAATTCTCTCTCACAGGATAATATGCATAACTACGACTATCAAAAACATTGTAGTTTTAACGCGGCATTGACACTTATCGTATAGGAAAAAAGTCAGAGGGATGCCGAAGTTAATCTTTATGAATAAAGAGTACTCTTCTCTCTACGTTGTCATCGTTCGACATATGTATTCTATCTCCTGTAAATGGTTTTTTTCCACAAACAGTTTCTTCTTCCTTCTTTCATTCAACTGCCACTGACTTCCGAAGTCAGTCATTCGTTCTCTTGCTTTATTATCATTTAAAATACCCCTATCTCAGCATCTTTACAGTTGAACGTAGCCATATTTACCGTTAAAAACAAATCCAGTGCTGTTACTCTTTAATTTGTTTTTTTATTATTCTTTTTTATCTTATCGCCTTATTTCGTACACTACTTTTACTCACTAAGAGACTCGTTTCACGAAGAAGCTTAAGTTAAGATTTGAGTTAAGTCACACTTATGTCAAACATAAGTCTATAAAATTAGGACGTAAGTGCACATAACGATGACTTAACATAAGTTCAAATTTGACTTGAGTCAGACTTAAGTTATTTTGTGATACGGCTTGCAGCTGTTAAAATTGGATAAAATTGATTAGTAACTATCAAAGCGAATAATATGCATGAGTGATAGATGTCATTCAGTTCTGCACTCAATATGTGCGATGCAATATTGAGATTAAATTACTATCTAACTGAATCTAGTGAGTTTATAAAGACGAATTTTTTTCTATTTCTAAGCAATATCTCGTTTCGACTTATTTTTCTTAACATATAAAGCTTCCCAAAGAAAAACTTATTCTATCTAGCAAACAGATGACGGGATTTGTGTCTGTCAACGTGCTGCTTCTAACTTGAGTTTAGAACTGTTTAAACTTTATCTATTATTTAAATTTTTACATTGCAAATAAACAGAAGAAATAACACATTAAAATTTTTTATAAATCTCTTTTTGTCGACGTGACATAAAGTATTAAATTTACGAACAAGTATTAAATTTTGCGTTAACTACTGCCGATTTCGAAAACGTTGTATCATAAGGCAATGCCAACAACAATTACAATAATCTACAAAAGGCACACTACAAAAACGATTATAACTATATTAGTTATTTTGCAGAATTAATAATACGTGTCCCATCTGGATATAATGTCTCGATTGTATTTGTATTACAAAATTGATAGACACGTATACCATTAGGATACTCTGTTTCAATTGTATTTGTACTTGAATATTTATAGATAATTCGACCATCTGCTAATTTTTCCTTACGATCACCATTATAAAATTGAACAATCATTTGTTTACCGTCCCCACTTATCTCTTGTTTTGAACCATTTGGAAATAAAATTTGTTTAGATAAATCTGACTTAATACGTTCAACACGTCCATCATTGTGATGAATTTCTTCAATTATATCATCATCAGGTGGATTTTCAGTCGTCTGTTTTCTATGCTTTTCGTTGAATGATATCGTTTTTTGTTGTGGTTGTGGTTGTGCTTGTTGCTGTTGTTGTTGGATTTTAGATGTCTGGAACTGAACACGTGGAACGGTATTATTCGATAAACTAAGGAGTTTTTTCTGATTTATCGTCGAAGAGGATGAAATCGACGATAAATAGGGACTAGTATTTTGTTGTGAACGTTGCTCTTGTAAAGTGTTAGAATATTCCGTACTCTGATGATTTCTATTGGCTAATATTGATTGAGGCTTGCTGACATTATTGGTACCAGAAGATGATAACGATGGCTTTGTTAAAATTTTAATATAATCAACATCAGTCGTTGTTAAAAAATCATTTTCCGATTCAAACAACGGATAATCTGAATTTAATAGCGAATGATTCGCACTAAAAAGAAAAATAATTAAAATGACGAAAGAATCAAATACGCAATAATGGTAAAAACCAATTCAGGATGTATTTCCATTTTGTCGACTCATTAATTTTTCCCTGACTCGTCGACAACAATTTAGGAGGAAATGAAAGATATTTGTGAGCCGTCGACGCTATAAAATGTCGACGAAAGAGGAAAATCAATTAACGTTTCGACGAATCGAGAATGAACCAGTTTTTAGCATTTTATCGATCAAATCAACTTCGGGCTATTATTCCCTCATTTCTCATTCTGCTACAGAAGCGTAACGATAAACCGCAGAGAAAAAACTTTTATCAGTGCTTGTTTTAAAAACTTAAAACTAGCATATTTTATGCCTAGACCTCCACAATTTCGAAATCTCGTGAAATCTTGATTTTGACAGCATTTTATATAGAACATAGGTAATCGACCATGCTAATTTCAACGGACGTGTAGTTGAACCAATGCAACACATGTCTGAGCTTATACGAACATATGCGTTTTCAAATTTATGGACGCCGAAGCTATTTTTTAAAGCGGCTTTCGGAAGTCGCGATGAAAAACCATCAAAACGTACGGCGAAAAAATTAGCAATGGAAAGGGAAGACATTGGGGTACAAAATCACGTGCTTTTCTAAGAATCGGAATTTTTTCATTTTTTTGAAAAATGAGGGTAATATCCTACACTTTTCCTCGTCTAATCGCTTACGTTTATCCAACAGTTACGAACAAACTCTTGCTGTTGGAAATATGACACTTACAAGGACACATATTTGAGTGTTCCTCGTCTAGAAACGAGATGAACAGTAGCTTATCTTGTAGAAAATTTGATGCTGATTACGAATATGAATATCTTAGCTGAGTTAATGCCTTAAAAAAACAGAAGGTACAATAATTTCTTCGCCTGAGATACCATCCTGTTGGTGGATATCATTTTTGTTAGACTAATAGTCTTTTGTAAAGCAGTCAGGAAAAATTGTCAGATCTTTCACAATTTTTCCTGGCTGCTTCAAAATAGCATATCCCAAAAATCTGTGCTTGTCTTCTTTATTAACAGCTCTTTTTTTTAGATCAAGTGGGAAGTGGGCTCACGTGGAATGACTAATTGATACAGAGTTATATCGTGTTTTCAGCTTCCTACATATAATTGATCGGAAGCCAGATGTTGTGATAACTCGTACTTGCGAATGGGTATATTCATGGGGAAATCTCCGTGAGATACCTTTAATATCTCTCAAATCATGACGTAATCAAACTCTAAGTTCAAGATTTTTCACGTTATCTTTTGAAAGCACTATGTTTCAGAAACTACATGAAATAGAATATGCTATTTTGTGGTGGAAAGACGACTCTTTCATGTCGAATCTTTCACAATTTTTCCTGACTGCTTTACAAAAGACTATTAGTCTAACAAAAATGATATCCACCAACAGGATGGTATCTCAGGCGAAGAAATTATTGTACCTTCTGTTTTTTTAAGGCATCAACTCAACGAGAGCACCTAAGATATCCATATTCGTAACAAGCAACAAATTTTCTACAAGATAGACTACTGTTCATCTCGTTTCTACAGAGGGGGAATAACGCTGAAATATGTTCCCTCCTTAGACTAAACTTCGTGGTTTGCTATGCCAAGATTTTACCACGTACTTTAATAAATCATTCATATTATTCTTGACATTTATGTTTTCATTGTTAGTATCTTTGAAGTTATCATCGTTGTTGTCATCATCCGACTGGGTTCCAACAGCTTGATCAACCGTTCTTCTTTCTTTTGGAGATACTGAGTGTTCATTGACAAATGTCGTCGGAGGCATACTCTTATGTGTCATAGAACGTTTTTGATGCTGATGTTGTTGTGATGTCACATTTAACGATGTTGCCATCACCGTAGAATCATTGTTTTTTAATCCATTTACACCGACCGGTGTACGACGACCATTCGTTGAAAATTTAGTTGGATTTGTTCGGTTTATTGAAGACTCTGTATTACGTATAACAACCGTTTTAGGTAATTGTCCATTTGCTTTTGTATTCTTTTTTTTTAATCGATCTGTTTGCTGTTCAATGAGAGATTTTCGCTGTGATGAATCATCACTAACATTTGCTACTGATGCTACTACTTGTGGTTGTTGTCTTGGTTTTACAACAATATCGCCTTGTTGTTGTTTTTGTAACAATTGCATTAAATCCAGACGTTTACGTTCAATTATTTCTTTTTCTTGTTTCAATTCAGCATTATCATATTCTAACGTTTCAATACGTTCTTTATAACGATTCATTGCTGCTGTCCATCGTGTTTCACGTAATTTTAATTCGTCTTGTAATCCGGATACCTTCAAAAATAAAACATAAAGAGTTATTTATTTAAAAAAGAGACCACACAGATTAAAATAACCGGAAATATCCAATAGTAATGGTAAATGAAACAAACTTTCATTTTAATCCATAAGATCTGCAAGTCTAAGAGAAGCTTACTAACAGGAAATAAGCAGTCAGTGCTCAATTTTGGCTCATGATACGGGCATCAGAACTTTTTGAAAATAAACCTCTTTTTATAAATCATTATTATTCTCCAGTCAATTCAAAATCTTATAGACGAAAAATAAACGTTTCCAAAAAACACGTTGTTGTATGAGACAAGAGTGAAAAAACTTGATTGTGATATTTTTAATTCAAAACTCCTTGTTTCATACATGGTTCGATGCAGTTTGACGAGTTGATTCCAAATATGTCACTTGTTTGGATTAGCAACAGGTTTTTAGCTAACAGAAATGAACGTATGTCAAAAATAATGGATTTTTTGAAAAAAACTTTCTTAAAATTAATTTTAAGAAAGAAATAGCCCAGAGTCTAGAGATTATTTCACCCACTGTTTAAAATCAGAAAAAATGCACACTGTCATTTTTTGGGTAAGTGTCCGCAACCAAAACAAACTCTAATAAAATGATCAAAACATTTTACACACTTGTTTTTTTAATGTTTCAATTTCTTCTCGTTCTCGCTTATCTGGATGTTCTTTGAGTGTTTGTTGATATTGTTCAAATAGACGTTTATCTTTTTTCAATTTTTTTATTTCATCATCTTTATATAATTGAAATTTTTCCATTTCCGCTTGTTTATATTTATCAAACTCAATTTGTTCTTGTTTAAGTTTTTTAATAGCATTATTTCGTTCTAAACATAAATTTTGTAATTTAATATTTTCTTGTTGAAAATTTTCAATTTGTTTTTCTAATTCAATTGATTTTTCTCGAATTAATCTATTTAGATCTTGATTACTATTATTGTTCATTGTATTAGTATGTTCAACATAGGCGCGTATTTTTTCATTTTGTTCATGTTGGCTATTTTGTTGTTGTTGTTGTTGTTGTTGTCTTAATCCGGGAAATGTTTTCATCATTAATTGTGAAACAGCAGTGTTACTATTATCGTTGACACTTGATTTCGATTTTAGTTCACGATCTAACCATGATGATTCATCGTCGAAATTTGTTGAATGTGTTGAAATTTGCTTTTTCTTATTTAAATTACTTTGAAGTGAACCAATACCACTATCACTATTATAGTCATCATTTAGTGATGGTTGCTGTTGATTTAAACGGTTTTCATTAATTGGAATAACAGCCGCACATTCCCAATCATCATTTTCATTTTCAATGTCATCATCGTCACTATCACGATCAATTGGAATAGTTTCAATTTTATTTTTAAATGGTTTTATTTTCCGTTGACGAATTCGATTTGTCAGCTCATTATCTTCATTCTCATTTTCCATATAATCATTCTGTGGATTAAACAGATTGTTTCTTTTTGTTAATTGATAATGTTCATCTGTTGCAGATGATTTCTTTGCATTTTGTTCCTAAAGAAATAAGAGTTTTATTCCATAATAAAAACAGCATAACAAACACTCTTCAAGGTTAAATATATAAAATTAAATAATTATACCTTATGAAGTAAGTGATCGTTGAAGACAATCTGATCAACGTATGATGCTGTACTTATCATCGATGGATGTTCTTCGGCATACTGTTCAAGTTTTTCAAAATCATCTAAATCTTGTGGCATAAACTAAAAAAAATTAAAATAATAAATTTCTACCACTGATAGTGTGAAGTGTATGAACTTCAAATATAGAAAAATTTCAGATTTATTATTTTCAATATTTATTTTTCTATTAGCTATGCCCTAACGAAGTAAGGCAATTGGAGTTTTAAATGAATATTTAAATATTGATCGAGAAAAACTGTTAACTGTACCGTTTTGCCATTAGTTGTTTTTTTGGGATTTGTATATTGTTGTAATTGTGATCGAAAGCCATCAAAAGTTATTTTAGATTGACTAGAAACGCTTGACGTCCGTTGTCTTGTTATTTGAATTTCATGTTGTTGTTCTTCATCTTCATCTAGATGTTGTTCATCATCATCATCATCCTCATCATCAATTTCGATTGCACTTTCAGTTGTTCTATAATTTCCGGGTAAGAATGTTTTCTTTTGTTTATCATTCATATCAAATTTCCCATCGAGTTTCGATGAATTCCATTTAGAATCAATCATGGCTCGTAATTCTTGATTAATAAAATGATTTGTTGGTGTATTTTCATTTTCATCATCAAGTTCCTTCGATTTTTCTTGCTTTTTATTAAATTGATCTATTTCATCGTCATCATCGAGATCTACTTGTCCTAATAGATTTGTAATTGTCATTGCCGGTTGCAAAGGTGTTTGTCGAGCTGATTGAACCGATTTTTCCGGCTGTTGTTGTTCTAATCGAGTTTTTGCAGTGCGATTTGTAGTTGGAGCAGGTTTTGCTTTTGACTTTTGATTAACTGTTGAATTGCGATTTGCTTGTGTAGGAGTTTGTCGTCCAGATGAAGACGTTGAAGCTGATCTTGGTTTCTGTTGAACATTTGATAAACGGTTACTAGCAATAATACCACTGTTTGCACTTGTTGGACGTTTTGAACGTGTCAATGAATCCTATAAATGATTAAAATAAAAGAAAATGTTGTGATAGCATGCAGAATATGTCCATACTTGATTCAAATCATTTCGATCATCTACAGGCTCAACAGATTTGGAACGTTTTTCTCGACGTTTGGGAGGTGCTTGGAAACGAGCAATACCTTGTCCACGACGTAAAAACTGTCGCTTTTCTTTTGGTTCATGATTATTTGAAACATTTTTATTTGACGCTGGATCATTCTAAACATCAAAATTTACATTTCGTATTATGCATTGTAAATAAATGACAATATTTTTAATCAGAAATCATTTAGAACTGTGCTTGAAGAAATAAGTATTTACAAAGTATAATACCACTTGTATTGTATGATTACAGTTAACAATACTGGATGTTAGACGACATACTATTTAAGAACAGTCGTTAACAATCATAAAAGCAGAATTACCGATCGTTCACTGCCGTTAATGAAATAAAAAATCTAAAACCATGTAAGAATCTATGCATCTTGAGTAATGTGCAATATGGGATTTGTTAACTTTCTTCTCATCCCACAAATCACTTACGAAACAAATACTATTTTTACTCCAAAAAATGAATCAGTGGCGTAGCCAAGGGAGGGGCCTAGGGGGCACAGTTCCTCCCCCCTTAGAAAGTTAACGTGCACTGGAGAATAGAATAAAATATAAACTATCAGTGACATGTGTTTGTTTAGTCTTCTTTTACTCTAATCCTTTGTAAAAAAAATGTTGGGCTCCTACCCTTAAAATATCCTACCTACGCCACTGAAATGAATTACCATTCATTTGAGACTTTTACCAAAGTGAATACTGCTAGTTTATGGATTATAGATAGTAAACAACAACAAGATTATCTCTATGTCAACATGTCATACAAACAATGACAGGATCTAGTTATCCTGTGCTAATTTCAGGATCTATTTACGTATTATGGCATCATGTTGTTTATTACAGTGTGTTCAACAGTTTTTATTTATTGCTCTTGTTATTTATTCACATAAACAACAATCAACATACACGGCTCATCTGACCATTTTTTGAATTAGCATGCAGAGATAGATGAGTACACACTTTTTCGAGTACGAGTATTTCATGGCAAGTACGCGTATGAGTACGAGTACATGAAAATTTTACTCGAGTATGTACTCGAGTACAAGTTTTTATAAAGAGAAAAAATATATGAAGCATATATGAAGTAAAAGTAAATTTTTGTTTTTTCTTCTGTAAGGACAAATAGTTCTTTACTCCGTCGGACAGTCTCGTGACTTTCATATTGATTACATCATACATTTTTCTTATAGGATTACACTACAATTCTAGAATAAAACCTACTGTTTTTCCCGGCAACCCATAGTAGATTATAAAGGCTTTCGATCGAGTCGAGTACTTTTCCAAGTATTTCTTAAATAACGTCGCGAGTACGAGTAAATACTCGTACTCGCCCATCTCTGTTAGCATGACTCTGAAGCACAAGTTTTGGATAAATTTCGGCTTCTGGTAGAAATCGATGGATCAATGTTTTTACCAGTGCCTGCCATAAGTATTTTCTAATTTTACATATGTGTGCGTACTATATTGAGACTATACTATCGGTAGTAGTCAACGAATCCGTGCACCCGTTTCATTCGTGGCGTGGCAGCAAGCTAAGCGCCGCCAAACTAGAAACCTATTGTTATAGATAATTAATACTTTGATTCATCCGTCTTCTCTATACAGTACAATTTAGGCAATCTACCCTCAAACTAAATAAACTTTAGTAGCATGTCTAAGGGCTGACTACCTCTTATAGGTAGCGCAAAACTTAAGTAAAATAGTGAGAAAGAGGCACATTAATGATTAACTTTTCGAGACATTCAGGTGCGATAGCCCATGAAAACTCCACAAGTGATCAGACACGTCACATTTTCACGTTCGTGAGTTTTATTCAGACTTAAACTATACACCATTCACTAGTGGCCGTGAATAGAACGGAACCACCCATGTGCATCTGCACGTAGTAAATCTCTCGTATGTTCTCGGTCAAAAACAATAGCAGCCACGCAGCGTTTTGACACTCAGGAGATCTATAAATAAAGGTAACGCAGGATATGCAACAAAATTATTGATCAAAATGTGTACAATTGTCATGTACAAAGAAAAACAGGTTTAAAACTGAACTTTAAATTTGAAAAAGTCTTTCACGTTCATGACGAAATTTAAACAAATAAACAATCAAGCAAGCAAGCGTAATTGCCTGATGATGCTGTTAATCATCGTTTTAACCATTCAACATCTCAAATTTACATGAAAATCGAAGCGGACTATAAAAGGATGTGCATAAATCCCGCTTTTACCACTAAAAAAGTGAGGTTAGTAATATTACTAGTATTTCTATAGTGGAAATGTCCTTCTTTAGATAATCAATAATAGAATAACTCAACTATCGAAAAGAAACATATGTAATTCGTTAATAAAGAATGACGTTTGTTCTCGCACACAAAATACTACAAAAATTAGAATGTATTTCTGAAAGTATTCGACGTCCACTTGTAATCGTTAACCTACGGCACTTTTATCAAATCCATTTTTTTTCAAAAGGAAATTAAGAGTTTATCTACATGATGAGAAGAAATTACTATCTTTAAAGTTTTGAACTAAACAAAAACAAGAGAGAAAAAAGTATATAGCACACACAAAGACAAAACTAATTAGAAATTCAACAATAACAACAGCGTTATTTTCACTCTCATGTGCCGCATATAAGAAATTTGTTTCGGTTTCTTAATCAGAAACCGGTTCAAAAAATAAATCAAGTTGATCTGTTGTTATATTATTACTAGGTTGTTTCATTGTTGTTTCTAAATAAACTATATCATCATCATCACCATCGATTTTCTCATCATTTTCATCTAATTCTTGTTCATCATTATTCCATATTGTTTCTAAAAACTCCACTGAACCATTCGATGAAAATGTTGGTGATGGTAACGTATTAGTCGTTGTTGTACTTTCAGTTGTTGACAATAAATCAAACATATTCTGTGTTAAAACTTGTTCACATTCAACTTTCATTTTTTTCAACATAGGTAACTGTTCCTGATTACTGTTACTAAGATATTCATCTGCCTCACTAATCTGTGAGACAATATGTCGTTGTGATTCGTGTTTTTTTCGTCGTTGTTTATTAATATCTATTGTTGTTGTGGTGGCAGTAGATGATTTTGATGGTAAGCTTACAGTTGTACTCAATGAACTTCCGACACAAAATGCTGGTGGTAATAGTGTGATTTCTTCTTCGTCTTGTTCGTCATCGTTTCCATTATTGTCAAACTTTTTAATATAAATTTTCGTTTGTGGTAAACCTTGTCCGCTTAACTGTATGTCACTTTTCAATAATTTTTGTAGATCAAAGGTATTGATCAGTGTATTCGCTTGCTCTAATTGTTCAGCAGTCGATATTAGTGAATAATAGATTGCTAAAACATCATCAAATTTTTGCTGGTCATTTTTTGTTTTTAATAAATTATCGGCTTGTTTCAAAATTTTTTCAATGGAATCCATTGCCGGTATATCCAATTTTGACCAAAATATATTAAAAAGATTATCACTATATTTATATAAACGTTGTAAAACATATTTTTTATAATCGGCTATTTTACGTTCCAAGTTTTCATATGCAGTTTCAACTTGTTTTATTGTTCTTAATGACGATTGTTTTGTTATTTTTAACTGATCTTTTGTCTGTTCAATACATTTTAAACGATAATGACATGTTTGTATGACATGTTCAATATTATCATAAATTAATTGACGATGTTCATTGTAACAACATATACATAATAGATAATCACAACAGTTGCAGAGTTGCAATTGTGTTTTTTGAAAACATTTTGTACATTTTGCTAGAATATGATAGTCTTTTGGTTTTAATTCGAGTAGATTACGATGAATATAAGATGCTGGATATTTATCAGCTGATGAATATATTGTCGGTTGAGCACATATTGGACATTTGATTGTTTGAGTACGAAAGTCTAGATTTTTTCGACCGTACGATTGAAGGCAATCCAAACAATAAACATGTTGACATGGAAGGGCACGTGGATCTCTTAAACGTTGTAAACAAATTGCACATTCCAAATTTTTATCGATTGGTTCTGTTAGATAGGCATAACTGGGAGACGATGGAGGACTAATATAATTGTCCATTGATGATGGGGTTCTAATTGTCATGGTATTTGACGATGAAACCAATAATTTGACCACTAAATTAAATAAATATGTCTCACAGTTAGACCTAGACGAATGACTGACTTTTCAAAGAGCAGATATAATAGGAATTTAATAACACAATAGTTTCCTATCTGTTGAGAAGGAAATAAATTAGTATATATATAGTCGGCTCTCAAACTGTTCTCAACGTTTTCTTATAGAAAAATTGCTGAACCTACTTTTTGCTGTTTCATTATTTGCTGTTAATTGACTATTGTTGGCCGTGTGATTAGTAAAATTGAAGAAATTTTGTTCATGGGCATTATAATAATTTATTGGCGTTGTAACTGTTGCTATTACTGGATGATGTGTACGAACTATTTTCGGAGTGTTTTGTTGTACGACAGTTGTTGTATTATTATTATTTAAATTCGTGTTCATTGATCTTGCTCTTATTCCGTTGTTGTTGTTGTTGTTGTTGTTGTGATTGTTATATTGACTCAAATCAATTGGATTATTTATGTCGTTTGTTGTTGCTACTGATTGTAACTGACTATTCATACGGAGAAGACTTGTTCTTATACTAGAATAACCTACAATAAAAATAGAAAATGAGTTGATAATAAATAAGAAAAAAAGTAACGTAAACTTGAATTGTACGAGAATAAATGGCAGCGATGGCCAGAGGCACAAAATCTCCCCTTTTGTTCTGGCGAGCGTCGAAGAAATTTTTTCAGAAAACTTTAGATAAATATCATTTTTGTTAATTTTGCTGAAAAATAATTGAAGAAGAAAATATACTCGAAAGTTTTTTATTCTTACGAATAGATCTTGTACCTCTGCCTGTGACATTCACAAGAGAAAAATTCCAGTGTTAAAGCGATACAAAAGTGAAAATCTTAGCCAGTTTCAAACTAAATTCATCCTGCAAGTTTAAATCCACTGCAGATCTTATTAAACAATCCACCTAGTTTTCAGACAAAGGTCGGTTAAATCTTCACTAACCTTTACTCAATACGTTATAAAGAAAAAACAAATTTTGAATAATGTCTGATTAGTCAGACAAAAATTCCATAAAATGTGTGTTTTGAGGTAATATTAAATATGTAGTGGAAAGCATAGTAACTGGACAGTAGGCTAAACTCAATATTTTTCCTTGAAACAACAACAGTCATCGGTCATTTAATGTAACAAGCTTTTCTATTCAACATCTATATGAAATGAGAGGAAAAGAGTATAAACTTTTGCATAAATTCTCATATGTCTCATTCTTCTATACTCGATACTTTATACTCGCGTCTTTCTATCAAAATGAACGCTTATGTTTGTTTTGTTGCTAGAGAGAAAAAGAGAAGGGAAAAAAAATTGATAAAACGAGAATAGAATTATTGTCCATTAGCTATTGTAATTCTCGTATAGTACAGTAAAAGAGAGATAGATAAAAAAACATATTTACCGCTCATCGGCTGTTGATTTGTATTTTTGTCATAAACATGTAATGTACGCACAAAATAATATGAAGATGAATGTGTATCACTCTTTATAAACTACAATGACTATAATAAATTTGCTAATCGAATGAACGTAATATACATATATATATATAAACCATGAAAAAAATCCAAAGAAATTTTATCGTTGTATTTGTGTGTGTGTGTATGCGTCGTTTGGTCGATTATGATGATGATAGTATGTGTTGTTCCCTTTTTCTTTTCTGTTCCGTTTTTTTCCTTGTTCTTCTATACAATCATCAACACAGACATAAAATAGTGGCAAGTTTATGCACAAAAATATGTTTTGAGAAATAAATTTTAAATTTAATTTTTTAACAACAATAACAAAAAATGCTTAGTACTATATGTTATATCATATCTACAACTCATAATAAGAACACAGCATGCATTGCAGATCTACGCATTTTACAAAAAAAATCTCCTTTTATCTTCTCGTTTCTCTTTTTCTTTTTCATAAAAGAAAAATGTGTTTAACAGCTCTTAGCTTGTAAGAATAACACCAAAACGACCCCGAATTTTCTTGATTAAAAAAAAAAAAGCAGGTATAAAAAAAAAGAGTGCATAGGAACCCCCTCTTTTGAATGCAGATGCTCTCTTCGTTTTTTTCTTCTCTACCTTTTTATTTGACTATACAGTTCACATTCCATAAAAAATATGCTATAACAGTACGTGTATTTATTGTCCAAATAGAACAAATTGATTGACTACCAAATATGACTCGTAGTAAATATAGAAAAATTCAAGATAACGGGTAATTTCTCAGTTAAACTTCACAATTTAAACACTGTCATCAATGACAACAAAAAAAAAGATGAAATGTACTAGAAGCAACGTGTATATAAATATATGATGAGTGAAATAGTTCAATACACTACAGGCTAATATCATAAAGATAGTTAAACAGCCCAAGGACAATAAATGTTTGAAGGGCAACGTGACTCACGTTAGAAAAATAAAGAAAACGAGGGTCACATTGTGCCTCATTTTTTGTTGTTGTTTGAAACCCCATGCATTTTTAATAAGAAAGAACTTTCCATTCCAAGAGCTAGTAGTTAAAAAGAGAGGAAAAAAAAAATTGTCATCAATGTATAAATAATTCTTTAGTTTTATAGTAGAAAAAAAATAACATAAATATTTTGAAGTTATTTGTTAGAAAGAAAAGAAAAAAGATCTAGGTACATATGTTCTTAATTTTGAACATATATTTTGTATATCAGAATAAAATTTTAATTTCTTATTTATACGAGAGTTTCTATGCAGAAAAAAAGAAGAAAAAAAAAGAAGAAAAATACCCACATATTTTCTTTCTTTCTTTTTTTCGGGGAAAGAACAGTACAAAAAAAAAAAAGAAACGAAACAAAATGCATTTACTTATTATTCATCGCTATGAGAGACAACAGAAAAATAATTGTACTTTACATAAATAAAAGAAATTGCATATGTTCTTTCCATGTTGTTTCTATGTGTAGAGAAATTTCTAGATTTTGATTAGAACAAAATAAACTAGAATTACATCCTTTATATGCTTGAAATATCATAAACTTCGCATATTTATTTTCTAGAACGGTATAATAATAAACTAAATGTTTACAAAAAAATCAGACAGTACATCTACATCTACAGGGTTTCGATCGCAAAGTTATTAAGTCCTATATTACAGGACGATACATTCCTGCTTTCTCTTCTTTTCAGTCTTGTGACATGAAACTTGAAAACACTAAAAATAATTAACCTTAATCTAGTGAATTAATATCTGAAAACGTTGGTTTTATTGTTCTATTGCTTAAAAGAGAAAAAAAAAATGTTCGCTTTCTTTCTTATGCGTGAAAAGGTAGGTGCATGAATCACTTAGAGGGATTTGATGGGATGCGAAAAAAAGGAGTTGAAACTGTAAATATAAAGCAAAAAAATGTTAAATTTTTTACCCAACGCACATCGTATAATCATAACAACAGATTTAATTACATTTTGAGTCAAAAATCATCGTTGTTCTGCACAATGGAATGTAAACAACATACCTTTAAAGGAAAAACTGGCGCCTGTATGACGTTTTTGTTATCATGGCTACATGCATTGATGAGAAAAAATATTTACCAAGGTTCCTTGTACAACAAAAAAATACATTTTCACGTAAGGACAAGGAGCTAGCAATATTTAATTACGGCTTCCTTGCAGACAAAAAAAAAAGCAAATGCACATTGTTAGCGAATTCTATAAAACATGACCTTTTTTTGTACTCAACATGTTAAAAGTGGAAATAAATATTGAATACGACAAAAGTCATCGTTAAAGCAAATTCAGCTATTCTTTCGTATGCGATATATTCTTCAACTTATTTTGATTTATTATAAGTAACAAACTTTATATTTTATCTTAATTTTATTAAATCGCACCATTTGTAGCTGGTTGTTTACGAGAACACTAGCCAACCAATCAATATGCAATTAAAACTAGCTTATACATAAAATAATTAGAAATGATAATTTTAATTTTATGTGACAAGTTGATCGACACCAACCTCTCATCTAACTATTCATTCAGACTTGATTTAACTATTCATTTCAGACTACTTGATGTTCAATATATAATATTCAACTATGAAAAAAGAGATTAAAGAATAAATTGGTAGTTAGTCGACTTATAACAGAATATTTTTGAAATTATCGAAATGTGCTTTGACAACAAACTAAATCAACTAAAATCAATAAAACTATCAATAAGAAAGCTTTGAATTTTTCATGAATTATGAATAATTTCAATGATGTGTAAAGAAAGTGACAAAGCTTAAATCTTTAATTTGCATTCTTTTCTAATCGTTCGTCAAATGACAAGAGAAAAAGTGACGTAATACGAATTCATCGAAAAAAGATTCTCATCGTGATAATGACAATAAATAACAAAGTTTCGTAAATAGAGAAGACAAATTGTAGTTTACCTCATTCTGAAGCTTTTGTAACAGAAAATCAGCAAATTTTAAATCTGAAAAAAAAAAAATCCAAAATAGCGTTCGTCTCTCTATTCAAAAGAAGAAGTACTTACTTTCATCTTTTGAAAATGCTGTGGATACGGGTAAAGCATCAACATTAATTACAGGAAACTGTGATTTTGGCAGTTTTTTTGTGTTTTTTTGAAATTTTGATACATCCTTTGTTTCTTCGTATTCATCTTTATCGTTATAGGAAGAATATTGTTGTTGTTTAGGTATTTGTTCTAAATTGACTTTGCGACTTTGTTGATTTTGTATTGAATCAAACTGTGATTGTTGTTGTTTTTGATAATGTACATCAATGAGTGATGTCATTGGCGTTGCTTCTTCACATGATGCCTCTAAAATTGTACTTAGCATATTCTGGTCTTGTTCTTGATCAGGATTGATATTTGAAGAGAGTTCTTGTTGTTGTGATTCTTGTTCCTGCATAAGTTGTTGATAATGATCAAAGTAAGTATGTAAATTTAGATTTCTACCATCGTGACATTGATCATTTTCTTCTTCGTTCTCTACATCTTCATATTCTTCGTGATACAATGGACGAGTTTTCTTTTCGTGATGATGATGATTTTCATCTATTGTCTCGTTATCTGTGATGTTCAACGGCTGAAAATCATCTTCTATATTCCATTCATGTTCATCGGATTCATGTCTTTGTGGCTGTTGATTTGAACGATTTGACTGCGGAAACAAAAATATACATAATAGAGAGTAGAAAAATCCTGTTTTAAAATATTGACTTCTCAGTAAGTGTATTGGGTTATTTAAAACCAATGAAAGTGTACGAGTTTAACTGAATTCTCGTCGCCTACGTAGATGCATGTACATTCGGTAGAGAAAAATTTAAAAAGCAGCAATTACGAAGGTTTTTTTATATTCATAACAAGAAAAATGATTGATGGCATTATATCATTTACCTTATTACTTCCAGAAACACTTCGTATAAAAAGTTCTCTCTACTTATGCGAATCCGCTATTTCTAGAGAAGTTACAAAAGACGAAATGAGTCTCTTGTTGCTACAATTGTATTTATTAATACAATTAGAATTGAAGAAAAACGTTTTCTATATACTTTTGGAGCTAATTGACTGTGTTGATGTGCTTGTGATACTAAATTTGTAGTTGTTGTCAACGAATCTGATCCATTTTTTGACGTTAAAAAAAGATCTCGTCTAAAAAGAGAAAAATACTTGTAATAATAAAATATGTTTCGTGTTATACTATTTCTCTTTTAACCTAGCTGAAACTTGTTTTTCTAGTAACGGTTGTTGACCACCCGTAACAGGATTATGCAAAACTGATGTTTCTGGTACGCGCATGTGTAAAGACGCTGTTTGTTGAAATAATAATTTAGCCATATAACGAGACTATAAAGAGAATGCAAAATTAATATGCTGAAGAAGATTTGGCACTCAGATCAGACTACTTACTTCTTCTTCTTTTAAACTATGCATACGTTTTTCATAATCGTCTGTTTGTCTTTTGCCTGTTTCCAAATGCCATCGTTTCAAAGATTCAAATCTAAAATTGAAATCAACGACCTTCTTATTTCTTAATTACTCAAAAACCTCATAAACTAATTAAACTTGCCTTTCCAATATTGAGTTTCTTTCTATATCATTAACTTTTTCACCGTTCTCTAGCATGTCTAATTGGTTTCACTAGACAAAATTTCATTCTGAAATACGAAAAATATAGTGATGCATAAGGATTTCTTTGTCATTTACGTTAGAAACAAAACCAATCATCTCTGAGTGCTAAGCAGCTAATTCAAGAAAATCGACCGCTAAGGTCTGTTATTCTTTATTTTACATCGCGAGTGAAAATTTTAACAGACTAATACAGACACTTTCTGATTTGTCTAAGCAGCAGGTACAAGTCGCTAAGGAAACACGTTTCATTCTATTGACAAGCTAAGTTTATCTTGTCATATGGTATCCAAAACCACATGAAGTAAATATATCGCACATGTTTGTGGTTTTTTTTCCTAACTAAAAGATAGAGACGAGATCTATTCACGCTTCAACGTCGCCATTGGACTGAGAAGCTCATGCGCGTCTCCTAGTATCCTCTTGTAAATTATTCATATAAATAATAAGGACTATTAATAGTTATGAACCAAATCAGGTTTTCGCTTTATTATAAGAGACGTAAATGGAGGTATTAAACATGCGAAAAGAAGAAAACATAAACAATAATCTTGTGATCCCTTTGTGTGACATCTATCGAAGCACTATTTCAGACTTGATTGAAGTAAAAAGTTTTGTCAGTTATCGTGACTTATATATTTCTGTTCTTTTCATCTTGTTTGAAAAAGATTAAGATTTACTATTGTATCCACTAATAAATAGAATAGATTAAAAGGTGGAAATTGTTTTCAGAAGTTAAGTGTGATAGTTTGGCAATGTCTAAAGGTAAGGGATTTCTCAGACCTACGTGTAAGACAAATCTGAATTGATGCAAAATCTTGTTCAATTTTGTTTCATTGTTTGTCGATTTTTAGTTGTATGCACGAAAATCTTTGTCAATTCCACTTTATATTCTTTCTTTCTATACTTCTTGAATGACAATATGTCTTTGGGATATATTTACTTTGTTTAGATTAATCGTCAATGACATTTTTTGTCATCCTTCTTACTTGAAAAATTGACTACAAGCTTTTTATTGTGAAAGTCTGCAAAGATGTCAGTAGATCTAAGTGCAGGTAAATAAAATTAGTTCAAGTTCTTTCTTTGTGTTTGTATGTTTTTTTTTTAATTATTCAAGGCTCGATACCAGTGCTTTATCGTGATGTGTTTGAAATTTTGAATCCGAATGATCTAGGGAAAATAACGATGAATATTTTTAAATCCTTATTTGAGTCGACAAATTTATCTTCAACTATCTTGGCACAAGTAAGTTTTATAACAAAAGTTGAAAAAAGTAAACAAACATATAAAATAATGTGGAATCAAAAACAATTTTAACTGTAGTGTACTTTCGTGAAAAAATTGGAGAGTACAACAATAAATATTTGAATAATTTTATTTCTTACATCTTGTCTAGATTGTTATTTCCTTTGTAATTCCTTTTTTTCTATTTAGATTTGGGATATAAGCCTTCCTAAAGGGAGAACATTGACTCGTACGGATTTATATAAATGTCTTGCATTTATCGCATTAGCTCAGCAAGGAAAGCCAATTGATGAAAAATTGTTAGAAAATTATACGAATAAGGGTAAAGAATAATCTAATATAAATAAAATATTTCCGGTTAAAGTTCCTACTCTTTCTTATTTAGAACTTCCTGTTCCCATCATTGGCGACATCAATGAGTTAGGAGATCGGTTTATACGTTTATTGCGAGATAATCATTCTCAAACAATTCTATGTTTCCGTTATGGTGATTTATGCTCCTTAGACACCATACAAGTCGAATTAGTACCAGAGAAAAAAGGCAATACACATAACTTTCGGAGTCTCTTATACATTATACCCTCTGTCTTTTTTCTCTATTTAGGCGTTATTATCCGTCATTTTGAATATGAAGTATCAAGCATGGTAAGCATAGAAATAATTTTTTCAAAATAATGTAGATTTTTCGGAGAGAAACGTTTGTATGCATTACAATTATCCAACGTTTTCTAGCGATTGAAAAGCAAAGTTTCTCGCCGATATAACGATTTTGTTGTATTAAGTGATATTTTATGTCAAAAATATCCAAATCGTATATTGCCTGATCTACCACCGAAAAAACTCGTTAATCGTTGGTGTTTATTTAAAGCTTTTGTTTTTGCTAAGAACAAAAATAAATTTTTTTCTTTGCTTTTAAAATTTGAGTAAAAGTAAAACAACTGATCTTGCGATAATAATACGATCTGTGCTTCATTTGAAAACAATTTGCTGGTGCTGAATTAATGCATGGGAAAGGGTTAGTAAACGCGCGATGAATGAAGGCACATTTAGAATAAAAGATCATTTTGTCACTGATAACATTAATCGATTAGCTGCTACAAATTAAAAAACAGTGAATTTTGAATAAGAAGTCTTTCAAACCATGTACTATTTTCAAATAAGAACGGTTATATGAAGAATTTTCAGCCTTGACAAAATGATCTGCTGTGCTTTTTACTTCAATATAACAACTACATTTAAAAGAAAAACTTGTTAAGATTGCCACAATTGAATCAAGACTAATTGCTTGATTTATTTATCTGAGAATGATCGCAACGCTACTCAAAACTTTTTAATAACACAAAAGAAATAATACTTTTCTATCTTTTTAGTGGGTAAAGAATTCATTGAAGCTCGTCGTCGTGCTTTAAGACGCTACTTACAAATCTTATGTCGACATCCAGTTCTATACGATAATGAAATAATTAAATTTTTTCTGACATTTCATGGAGTGAGTTAATCTTTTGTCTTTTTTGCTATAGTTGGTATTTATAGCTTCGTTTTGGCAGGATTGTGGTGATAATATGAAAGTACAATTTCGTAATACATTAGATGAATTTAGTTTACAAACATCAACAGTACAGTCTGATAATGTAAGATATTGTTTTGAGATAGAGAATATTATATTTCTTAAAGTTCTATGTATTTTAGAAGAATTCTGAAACTGATTCAATGAAATTATTTAAAACAAGTCAACAACATATTCATTTTATTCATCAAATTGTTGTTCAAATGAGATTGTGTCTTCATAATTTTAATGAAAGAAACATAAAAAATGCTGAAACATTTTCTTCAATTGAAAAGCAAATTCAGTATGTATATAGTTTTAGATAAATTTAATTACTCCTTTTCATTTTTTTATATAGATTGCTGAGCTCAGATCCAACAGTAGTTGATTCCTGGGCAATGGGTGTAAATGAATATTGGTCAATAATTCAAACAGGCCTGTCACAACTGCCAATTGAGTTGAATGCCGTGTCCGAAAGAATGAACGAACAGGTGTTCGATTGAAATTATTTAAATCTCTTTTGTATTTGCTCTATCTTTTCTGTTTTAGTATAAACGAGAAGATGAACTAATGAGTGATCACGTCGATATGTTAATTGACTTACTACAAGGATATAAAGTATGTGCGATAGAATATTTATTTGCATAAATAAGTTCGTTTTGTCACACAGCAGTAGTCAAATTAAATATTTTCTAAAATTTGTAAAATGTTCTAAAAATTACAGTAGATATCTCACATGTGTCGATGAAAATATGTGGCGATAGCATTAAAAATTGATTTTACTGTTCTTTCTGTTATTCAGGAACTTTGTAAACGATTTGAAGAAGCACTCGCAAATGACCAAAAGAATATGCAGAAAATGAATAATCAACGTAATCGTTCAAGTACAACACGTTTATCTTTAAGTAAAAATACAGACAAAGAAGAATCAGTTGAAAAAACTGAAACAGGATTAAATCAGGTGAAGAATTATGAATTTTCTCATTTAAATTTGAATATTGAATTGATTTTATTGTTTTAAGCATGAAATTATTCTACAAGAAATGGAAAAGAAAAATACTCATGCATTAAAGTGTGTTCAATTAGAAACACAACTCGTTTACGCAAATATCGAATCATTTATCTATATACTGAGCAGTTTTGGCAATAGTCAATTGAAATTACATAGTGATGTAAGTTGATAACTACTTTAAAAAGGAGACAAATCTCATGTTTGATTTCTTACTCTTTAGTTGTTACAAGTTTGGAAAGCGTTTTGTCCGAAGGTTAATTCAATAGCTCAAAGTTATATGGTTAATCAAACAACGACTACATCGACGAGTAATAGCTTTAAATAATGTGTGTGTGTAATTTGTGTGTTTTTATATTTTCTGGATACGTTTTCATTTTTTTTGATTCACTGTTTTCAATAAAAGATGTATCTCATGTTGACAATAACAGCAAGGTTAATTACTATAGACTTTTAGAATCTAAAGATAAAACTCCAGAGTGGCTCAAAGATGTATCTATAGGGAAATATCCTGACCGAAGGCGAAAGTAACATCAATATATACAAGCTTTCAGAAACTAAATTTCAAATAGGCACCTAATTCGTAACCAGCACAAAACGCTACAACGAATGACGTTTCTGACACATTTTTTTTTGATAAAAAAATCCATTCGAATTTTGTGCTTGGTTTAGTCAATTTTTCACTAAAAGTAACTGAAGTGGCTTTCTTTCCTAGCCGATCAACATTACGAAAATCTTATATGCTACAGCCGATAAGAATAATGTAATTATAAGATTCTTAGAATTCACAATATAAGAATCTTATAAGATTTTAGTATATCATTTTTTTAGTGCCTTACGAAAAATTTCAAAGTTCAAAACTTTATCCACGTCCTCCAGACAACAAAAAAACGTTTTCTTTTTTACTATATGAATCGTATAAATTTTTATAGGAATCTTATAAATTTCTTACATAAGAATCGGATAATCAGAGTGCACTGTAATCTTGAATTAATTTCTAGTTTATAGAAAATCAACCGAAAAATCGCCGGGGATTTTCTAGTTTATAGAAATTCCTCGACGAATTTTCAGCTTTCTAGTAAATGTTGATTTTCTACTTTATAGAAAATCGACTCGATTTTCTATAAAGGTGGAGAAGCGCTGAGGATTTTCTATAAACTGGAAAATCGTCGGCGATTTTCTAGAAAATGGAAATTTGCCCAGGACTAGACCAAATACTTATTCATTTTTTTGTTTTGCAATCAGTGTAGGTATAAAAGCGTCACGTAAAGACACTCATATTACACTTAAATCAACTTTGACAGTTTCTACTTTAGATCATAATTCTGCCTATGCCAGCAAGAATTTTCATTTTGGCAGAGACAGTGGTCGTGGGAAGTTTCTGTATGAGGGTCCGAAAATCGGAGGCGTTCACCAGAAATTTCTCAAAAGCATGAGCGGGGTCAACTCCCCATACAGCCTGGTCGCGCTGCCACTCGGTGCACACACAAGGAATTTCCAGTTTATAGAAAATCAAAAAGAAATTTCTACTTTTTTGAAAATTATTTATGGAAATTCAACGGCGATTTTCTAACAAACTGGAAATTCAAAGAGGAATTTTCAGATGCTTGAAAATTATTTATAGAAATTCAACGAGGATTTTCTAGTTTGTTGGAAATTCGATTTTCTATAAACTAGAAATTCCTTGGTGAATTTCCATAGTTATTCTTTGAAATTCGCCGAGCATTTTCCATAAATAATTTCCAACCTTACACTGTATGCATTTCTGTCGACTGTGAAATTGCGATTTCCATAATATTTTTATAAGATTCTTATTAAAAAAGTATAAGAATTTTTTATAAGATTGGATCTCTAGGGCTATTATTCTACCTAATAAAGCTTAACCATTGTTATTCCTTGTGTTTATTAATAATATTTCCACATAATTTCCTGTCTCGACAACCATCTCACTTTTTTGCCGATGATATTTTTCTCCTTAACCCTGTACGCCGTAATCTTGAATTAATTTCCAGTTTATAGAAAATCATCGGGGATTTTCTAGTTAATAGAAATTCCTCTCCTTAATATAAATAATTTCCAAGGATCTGGAAATTCGATTTTGATTTTCTATAAGAAAGTCAAAAAGAAATTTCTGCTTTCTTGAAAATTATTTATGGAAGAAGGATTTTCTACCAAACTGAAAAGTCAACAGCGATTTTCTGACAAACTGAAAAATCAAGAAGGATTTTCTAGATTGTTGAAATTCGATTTTTTATAAACTAAAAAATCCTCGGGGAATTCCCATATACACTCTTTGAAAATCGCCGAGCATTTTCCATAAATAATTTTCAGCCTTCCAGTGTAGTTAATTTCTGAAATTCGATTAATGCACAAAACGAACTTGATATCATGTCTGAGTAGTGTGCAATAAAAACCTGGTTAAGCTAAACATTGATAAGTGTTATTTCATGCCCTTTTTTACAATGAAGCCGGCGCCAAATTCTGTTGTTCAACTATTGCTCAATGCAGAAGTTTCATGAATCTAAACTCTAACACAATTTCAGCCACAAATAGTACTACACGTTGACAGACATTATAAGTAGCCTTTCATACTTATATATATAACAAGTTTTTAGTATTAATTATTGAGTATACAGAATAGAGTGTTTGCCACAGGAGTAGAGTATTGCGGGATCGAGACTGGAGAAAAAAGTTTTACGAGATCGGGATAGGGATTGGAGAAAAGATCGAGATCGAGATTTTCGCTCTGTATATATGACACACAGAAAACCAAAGCCGTCAAAAACCGAGCCGAATGATATACCTTTTTATCCTGTTCGACCACGTTCATTTTTTTTGAATTTTCACGTCGAAAAATTGCTGAGATTGTCACCAAAAAATGAAAGTCAACGAAAAATTTCGAAATATATATCTTTCGACTCAGTTTTCGACGTTAATTCCAAATATGATATTTTTATTGCATAAAAAGTGAGTTCTGATAGAGAAAATAGTGAATTCCGATAGAGGTAGAATTCCGATTTTTTCGCTCCTGATTCCGAACAAATGTACTTTCTCAGGAATGAAACATCAAGGCCAATCGAATGGAACAAGAATCAGAGTACCATGTCTTACGAGGGAATCTCTTGAGGTTATAAATCGCTTTTGAACTCGGACTACTTGTATCTTGTAGACCTCAGTGAGTAGTGAAATACCCTAAGTTGGTTCATCCCCATGGTGCTTTGTTGCTGAGATATTGAATTTTTAGTC